>AWOL01S0015477.1:0-53174 GCA_000715115.1 Nicotiana otophora | reverse complement strand
TATGGCCCCAGCATGTGCTTTTACGAAAGAATCTGCAAGCATAGCAAAAGAATCAATAGAGTTAGACGGTAAATTATGATACCATATCATTTCTCCTTTTGACAGGGTTTCACCGAATTTTTTCAATAATACAGATTCGATCTCATCGTCCTCTAGATCGTTCCCTTTGATGGCACATGTTTAAGAGGTGACATGTTCGTTGGGGTCGGTCGTTCCATTATATTTAGGAATTTCGGGCATGTGAAACTTTTTTGGGATCGGTTTAGGAGCCGCGCTCGGGGGGGGGGGGGTAGGCTTTTGTATGATTTTTTTAGAATATAAGCCCTTCAATATCGGTGGTGCCCCCGGGATCTTATCAACCCTGGAGTTATACGTTTTCACTTTTTTATCATTTTCCTCGATCCTCCTTTCTCCTGACTCTATTCGTTTTGTCAGTTCTTCGAACATCTTAATAATTTCGGGATTAGTCCCCGATTCTTGCTCATTTGACCTTACTATAGCTGGCCACGTTTTGTGCATGACTTCTTGGGGTGGACTGGGCTCGAATCTGGTTGGTGCCTGTGTTTGGCTCTACAACTGGGCTATCGCTACAACGGAATACAACTTATTTAAGACTTGTAGTTATGAAATATTTTCAAAGATTTAGCTCCCGTTTGGCCATTGGCCTTTTTTAAAAAAATAAATAAATTTGAAAACATTGTTTGTTTATAAAATACGATTATGTTTTGGAAAAAAAGTTCAAAAATTTTCAAGTTCCCAAAGACTGGTTTTGGGTAGTTTTTGGGTGAAATTTTTTCTTCCACTCACAAAACTTCAAGTTTACTTCAAATAAATTGCATGTCCAAACACAACTTTAACTTTCAAAAATTATTTTTCAACACAACTTCAAATATTTTTTTTTTAAGTTTTCATTAAATCTATGTCCAAACTCTAGCCTAATTTCTTGAGGGCCAAAATTAAAATTTTTAAATAATTTTTCATCATTTATCCGAGATATTGCAATCTCTTAATTACTCTAAATTCAATTCAAGACTTCTTGCCTCAAATTTGAGTTCGGCGAAGAATATTTTGTGGATTTGATTTCAGAAAAAAAAAATCAAATTTATTCCCAAATCAGTTATCTCAAGTTGGTTAATCATGACCTCCCTAAATTCTAAAATTTATTTGTATTTATTTTCAATAAATATTAGATCAACCACAACACACAATGAGAATATTTTCACCAGGCTTGAATTTGATTCCTCAGCTTAGTAAAATCACGGCAAAACTAAAAGTTACTTTCTCATGTAACAATTTAACATTCATCAAACGACGCATTGCATTAGCTACTTGAATTTCAATCTTGTTGTTCCCTACTTGTGATTCTCTGTCCATTTCCCTCTCTTATTCCCCTTATGTATTCTTTAAAAGATTGTTTTTGTAAATTTAAAATGCGTTGCATTCTGACTTCCCAAGATTTTTTTTTATTTTTTTATTTTTTAGTCTTCTAGGGAGAAGTAGAGAAGAAAGTCCAGTTTCTTAAAACTTTCCCAGCATTGTCGGTTGGTAAAAGGGAGAGCCAAATGGAAATTCTAAGACAATTAAAAATTTCGTCCTTTTTAAATTAGATGACACATTCAATTTGTCTATATTTTGAAGCTAAATTAGATTAGTTGACTTCAATATTTTAATATTAAACTTTGAATATTTAAAAACTATACAAAAAAATATTATAAATGGTAATTTTCTCATACAATAGGATAAAAAAATATATTTTAAAAGGTTAGGTCAAACTTTATAGAATTTGCCTCTCCATAACAAAAATGTGTTTTCACAGGATTAAAAAATTGCAGCTTGTCCCTTTGATGATAATACCATAAGAACAACGGTACTACCAAAAACATTATCGTTAAAATTTCATGAAAGATATATAGATGCCGTTGAATGTGCAGCAGCAGAACAAACCAACTCAGTTTGGTGGCACAAAGAAGCTTTTACGCCGCCGGATATGCAAGCATACGGCGGAGCCGGCTCCTTTCATCAGATTTGGCCCATTATATAGTCCAGAAATGGACGATTTTCGAGCGGCGAAGGAAAAACTTTGGCAGCATATTTTGCGAACCCCTTCTGGAAATGAAGAAAAAAACAAGGCTTTATACATATCTTCAATCAGATCAATCGAAAAAGAAGCAAGAAATAGTTATGACTCCACCGACAGAAGTTTTGCCGAAATGACAGGACATGAGTTCAGGATGATGATGATACAAGATAGTTGTTTTTTCATCCAACTGTCCTTGTTTTTCCTTGGTATCCACAACCATCTTCCGGATCATGAATTCTTCAGAGAAATTTCACACAACAGAGTCAAGAAACGTAAATGCATTGCATCTATGTTTCATGTTGGCAACCAAATCCCCCTGCTGGTTCTCAAACAACTCATAAATCAAGACTATTTCCAGAAGATCATAGCAAATGGCAGCTACGAGAAACCCGAGTCCGATCTAGCTAAGATGGTCTTTTACGAGTTTGTATTATTGCTGGGGTTGAAAACTGGGAAGAGAATCCCTATTTGGGCGTGGGAATTGCAGTATCAACCTTGTGATATTCTCCACGGACTCCACCTGCGACTTCTTGGACCAGAAAACAACATTAAAGACGAAAGCGAAGATGATTCAGATGATGAACTTGATTTGGAAGCCGGCAACAGCGGAACTGATTCATTACTCATGTTGACCAACACGAGTAATAATCAGACCTGTGGGTGTACAACTGAACAGAAAAGAGAGTTTAAAAGTGCTTCAGAGTTGAACCAAGCAGGCATAAAATTCGAGGTCGTAGAGCGAAGAGGAATCAAAGTGATAAGGTTCAAAAGATGGTTTTATCCATTCGATCCTTGTTTATCCTTGCCTCCATTCTTAGTTGATGCGCATACTAAACTACTATTTCAATCTCTGAGAAATTATGAGGCTGCTCAAAAATTTGATGAGAATCAACGCGAGTTGACGTCGTATTTGAGATTCATGCACGAGTTGATTCAAACATCTGAAGATGCCAGAGTCCTTCATTTGGATGGAATTATACAAGGAAGTTGGAAACATACAGAAAAAGTACCAAGAATTCTTAAGGAAGTTGCTGGTGAAGAGGAGATCACTTGTCCCAAACTCCGACTTGCAAAATTCCAAGTCAACTATTTTGATCGTCCGCCATGGGTCAATACAATTTCACAATACTTTACATTAATTTTCGCCCTCACATTCCTCCAAACATTTTACACTATGTACTCTTACCACAAACCAAATTCATAATTTTTATGTGTGGGGGCGCGCTTGTTTGTTATGTTTTCTATTATTTTTCATCCTTGTTTTGTTTATCTTGAGAGATTCCATTAGCAAGTTGGTGTACCTGCTATGGGTTCTCTTTTCCTACTTATTTTCTACTTCATGTACTCTGTCTTACTCGCCAAAGATTAGTACTTCATTTTACTTCTGTTGACTCACTATTATATATTTTTTACATCATCAAAGTTAAGATAACCTATACCAACATGTGACCCTATAATTGTTTACTCGTAAAACGGTACAATACAATTGAATTTATATGTGGTTTCTAAACAAGTGAACTAATTTGATCCTGAAATAATACAATAATTGAAGAAATGTACAATACTTAGCGTTAAAATATAGATGAAACAACAGAGATGACAGTTCCGGGAACAAGGTTTTCAGGCACAACAATGATGAGATCAAAAAGCGGGAAAGTAAGATTGTATTAAGCTTTGTATAGAATGTAGTATAAGTTTAGCCAGAAAATTCGTGTCATTTACAATGATAACTGGGCTCACTATTTATAGCTGTGTCTAGGGAAGGAGATCCTAGGATCGTGCCCTCCTTTAATGTCAATTATGAGGGTCATTGATGAAGATGTAACTGTGAACATAAATGTCAAATTCTCTGTAACGGGCCGTCACTCTTAATGCTGCAGAATATTCCTTATTAATTAAATGTTATCGGGCACAGAGCATTTAATACACCTTTATGAACGTTATCCCTTCCGCTGACAAGCAGAATGGCTGAGTTCGTTCTTCGGCCATTCCCGTCTTGGATTCCACGTGTCTTTCCTTTAGATGACCACGTGTCATATCATATTTCACCCTATAGTCCCAGACCAGACTAGTCGAATTTACCTCATAGTAACCATCCGTATCCAGGGCTGAGTTCATCAGTTGCACTACCTTCCCGGACTCCGATCCCTTTATTTTTGTCGATGATCCTAAGTTTTCTAATATGTCCGCTTCTGCGTTATCCTCTCTCGGGATATGAGTAGTTGACCACTCCCGAAATCATGCCAAAAGATCCTGGACCCTTACCACGTATTCTTGCATACGTTCTTCTTTGGTATTAAGTCCCCGGGACAATTCGAGCCCTACAATCAAAGCTTCATACTCTGCTTTATTGTTAGTTAAAGGGATCGTTCTGATGGCTTGCTTTAAGGTTTTCCCCGAAGGCATGATTAAGACTATTCCGATTTCGGACCCTTTTACGTTGGAAGCTCCGTCCGTAAATAATGTCCAAACCTCCGATGTCGATTTTGACACCATTACTGCCTCCTTGGTTGCTAGAGGCAGTGGACTAAAATCGACCACAAAGTCATCCAAGACTTGCGACTTAATTGCAGTCTGTAGTTTATATTCTATGTCGAACTCACTCATTTCAACAGCCCATTTGTCCAATCTGCCTAAGAGATCGGGTTTATGGAGGATGTTCCGCAAAGGGAAAGTAGTCACCACAGCTATCGGGTGCCATTGGAAGTAGGGCCTTAGCTTCTGAGCGGTGACTATGAGAGCTAAGGCCAATTTTTTTAAATGTGGGTTGCGAGTTTCTGCTCCCGTTAAAATTTTGCTAACGTAATAAATTGAAAATTGCGTACCTTCGTCCTCCTGGACTAAAACCGCACTTACCACAACTTCTGAAACCGCGAGGTAGACTAGCAATGTTTCACCTTCTTTTGGTTTTGAGAGCAATGAAGGGCTTGATAAGTACTTCTTCAGGTCCCTCAGAGCCTGCTGGCATCCAGTGTCCCTTCGAAATTATTTTTCTTTATGAGCAGTGTGAAAAAGCGATGACATTTTTCCGACAACCGGGAAATAAACCTGCTCAAAGTTGCTAATCTTCCTGTGAGCTTTTGGACTTCCTTTACGTTCAACAATTGATCCTGGATATCCTCTATGGCCTTGATTTTGTTGGGGTTTACCTCTATTCCCCTTTGTGAGACCAGAAATCCCAGAAACTTACCAGAACTGACCCCGAACGCGCACTTCTCGGGATTAAATTTCATGTTATGCTTCCTTAGGATGTCGAATGTTTCTTTCAAATGCTTAAGGTGGCCACATGCATTCAAAGATTTAACGAGCATATCGTCTATATAAACTTCCATAGTCTTTCCTATTTGCTTTTCAAATATCTTATTTATGAGCCGTTGATAAGTGGCTCCGTCGTTTTTCAACCCGAAGAGCATCACATTGTAACAATATGTACCAAAATTTGTTATAAACTAATTCTTTTCCTGATCTTTCGGGTTCATCTTGATTTGGTTGTACCCAGAATAAGCATCGAGGAAACTCATTAACTCGTGCCCGGCCGTGGCATCAATCATTTGATCGATATTTGGTAGTGGGAACGAGTCTTTCGGGCACACCTTATTAAGGTCTTTATATTCTATACACATGCGAAATTAATTTTTTTTCTTAGGAACTAAAACTACATTGGCTAGCCAGTCCGGATATCTTACCTCTCGGATCAAACCGATATTAAGCAAGCGAGTTACCTCTTCTTTGACGAATTTATTCCCGGCCTCGACAATAGGGCATTTCTTTTATCTTACCGGAGGTACATTAGGATCCAAAATCAGCTTATGCATGGCTACTTCCGCCGGGATACCTGTCATATCCTCGTGCGACCATGCAAAACAATCAACATTAAATTTAAGGAATTCAATAAAACCAGACCTGAGCTCCGGGTGCAGTCTTGTCCCCAAATGGAATTTTCTTTCTAGGAATTCTTCGAACAATGAAACTTTCTCCAATTCCTCCACCGTGGACTTTGTTGCATCCCTCTCTTCTGGAACTTGGAAATATCTCGGCACCTGATAATGTTCAGACGACTCTAGTCTCGGGCTAACTTCTTCTAGCTCGGGAGTAGGTGTTAGTTCATGTAATTGCTATACCGTGTGCTCCTTCTCTTTGCTACTGGAAACCGAAATTGCATTCATCTCCTCTGCTGCCGGTTAATCACCTCTTATCTGCTTGATTCCTTCGGGCATTGGAAACTTTAGAAATTGGTGATATGTTGAGGGTACAACTTTCATCTCGTGTAACCATGTCCTTCCCATGATGATATTGTATCCCATGTCACCATCTAATACTTCAAAGAGAGTTGCTTTTATTACTATTTCAACATTCGTGAGCAGCAAAATCTCTCCCCGGGTCGTCACGCTCGCAACATTTAATCCAGCGAGGAGCTTTGTTGCCGGAATAATGCTTTCGGTGAGTTTAACTTGATCTAATACTCTCCATTGTATGATATTAGCCGAACTTCCTGAATCCACTAGAACACGTTTAATCTTAAAATCCAACACATTAAAGAAATTACCAGTGCATCATTGTGTGGTAATAACAATCCGTCTGTGTCCTCCTCTGTGAAAGTGATATCGTATTCCTGGAGTTTTTTACTATGAGTTATTGATACTTTCGTCTTCTTAGCTGCCAAAAAGGTGACCCCGTTAATCTCATTCCCCCCGAAGATCATATTGATCGTTTGGCATGAGGGTTCTTCTCCTGATTTCGAAGGTTCCGCATTGTCTCTGTTACGACCATAATTGTTCTTAGCCCGGTCACTCAAGAATTCTCTGAGGTGACCATTCTTCAATAGTGTTGCCACCTCTTCCCGTAGGTATCGGCAGTCCCCTGTTTGGTGGCCGTTCGTCCCATGGTATTCATACCATAAGTTGGGATCCCTCTGACTGTAATCAGATCTCATAGGTCTCGGGAATAGTGCATCTTTAATATTTCTCATGGCTGACATCAACTCCACTATACTGACATTGAAGTTATATTCCGATAACTTGGGGTAAGAAGGATCCCGAGACCCCGATGTCTCTTTATCCTGAAGTGATCTATTGTTTCGACCATGATCGGTCCCTCTATCAACGGTGAACTTGTTTGCTGCCCAGAAATTTCTGCCACGGCCTTCGGTCCGCTCGTAAGGCAAAAATCGGCACCTCGAAGTTCGTCTGTCTGCGTCGTAGGCATCCTTTGACTCTGCTCTTCTCCCGTCCTTTGGTCGATGATGTAGAACCGACCTGGTCATCTTCGATCCTTATCTTTGACTCGTACCGGTTGTGGACATCTGCGCAAGTTGTTGCCTGAAACTCAAGCAGGCTCTCCTTCATCTTCCCGGAAGCGTTTGAGCTTCTCGGATTCAATCCTGGTGAATGCTTCAGCTGCCCATTCATCCGGGATAGCCGGGAGCAACATTCTTTCTTTCTGTAATCGAGTAACAAACTGTCGTAATAATTCTGATTCTTCCTGTGCAATCCTGAATATGTCGGTCTTCCGGGCTTGTACTTTTCTGGCCCCGGTATGATCCTTGATGAAAGAATCCGCGAGCATCTCAAAGGAATCTATGGAATGCTCGGGTAATAATGAATACCACGTTAGAGCTCCCCTCGTGAGAGTTTCTCCAAATTTCTTTAGCAACACAGATTCAATTTCATAAGGAGTTAAATCATTTCCTTTTACCTCCATTGTGTAGGTGGTATGCTCCTGTGGGTCTGAAGTCCCGTCATACTTTGGCACTTAAGGCATTTTGAACTGCTTCGGGATTAGTTCTGGTGCCGCACTCGTCTTGTACGACAATTGAGTATACTTCTTCGAGTCAGGGACTTTAAATACTGGTGGCGCGCCCGGGATTTGGTCCATGCGGGCGTTTACATCCCTCATAATCCGTAAAAGTTTATTCCTAAATGGGTCGTTCTCGTTGTTGACCAGATCCGCTCCCCCAGCCCCGTCGGAGCCAATTTTACCCCTGAGAGTGTTGTTATAGACTCTCTACGTTGTTTGGTTTGCGGGAACACCGGAAGGAATTGGATCTCGTCTGTTTGCATTATTCGAAGCCCATGATAGCGCCTGCTTCAGCTCCGTCATAACCTTATCCTGCCGCGTGAGATGGCCTAGAATGATCGCCTGTTGCTCTTGCATGACCCTCACCACATCCACGACATGCTCCTCATCAGCATCATCGGGAGTTATTTCCCGAACCTGTCGAGGGTACTGCCTATCATACACCGGCGTGGCATCATTCCCCTCATTGCGGGTGTCGCTAATTGAATCCTAAAAATAAGGCTGATCCCCTCAAATTTCAGGGTTGTGCGTGTTGTTAACAGTGTTATCTTTTATTTTTTGTGATTTTTTCTAAGACAAAATAATCAAATCACGTTAGTAAAAAGGCAAGGATCCATTTAATTGCACGGCTGTCTAGGTTCAACGGTGGGCGACAAACTGTTTACCCACAAAACGGTACAATTGAATTTATATGTGATTTCTAGATAAATGAACTAATTTGATCCTGAAATAATGCAATCGGTGAAGAAATGTACAATACTTAGCCTTAAAATGTAGATGAAACAGTAAAGATGACAGTTCCGGGAAGAAGATTTTCGGGCACAACAATGATGAGATCAAAAAGCGGGACAGTAAGATTGTATTAAGCTTTGTATAGAATGTAGTGTAAGTTTAGCCAGAAAATTCATGTCCTTTATAATGATAACTGGCCTCACTATTTATAGTTGTGTCTAGGGAAGGAGGTCCTAGGATCGTGCCCTCCTTTAATGTCAATTATGAGGGTCATTGATAAAGATGTAACAGTGAACATAAATGCCAAATTCTCTGTAACGGGCCGTCACTCTTAATGCTACATAATATTTAATTCCTTATTAAATGCTATCGGGCGCAGAGCATTTAATACACCTTTATGAACGTTATCCCTTCCAGTGACAAGCGGAATGGCTGCGGTCGGTCTTCGGCCATCCTCGTCTTGGGTTCCACGTGTCTTTCCTTTTAGATGACCACGTGTCATATCATATTTCACCATATACAATAATATACAACAATAAGCATAATTTGGTATTATATGGAGTAGAATATAAAGTTAATGACCTGCTATAAAATATAAAGTTACGAAATAAGATATACATATAGCGTAAACATCAGTTAGATTATTGTATACGGCCAAAACCGATTTGGATCTTCGTATGATTAGTCAAGATTGGAACGTAATGGACCAAATTTCATCTTCATAATATCGAGATGAGATCTGAAGCCAGGATACCGAGCTCAAGTTTCAGGGACCGATCAAATACCGAGCTTGAAGTCACTATCGAGCTCGGGTCCAAATCGAACTACGATGTGAAGTGGTGTTATCATGTTCAAGAGCCAGAGACCGACCAATACCGAGACTGAGTCAATACAGGGCCCCGAGTCAATATTGAGCCCGAGCCAATATCGATCTCTAAATCTGGAAATCTACCAATACCAAGTCCGATCAAGATCGAGCTAAGAGACAAGAGCCGTTATAGCCGCACTAAGGGAGAGAATCTCGATAGGAATTAAGGAAAAACTAATTAACTAATCTATCATGGGATCCTCACTATGTATTTTTTATATCTAAAGTAGGATTTTCTTCACTATAAGAAGAATGACTATCATTTCTGTAAAAAAAGGCATCTACACACTCCTATATTGAAAAGATTATTGAGATTCATATAGAGAGTATCCTTTTGTGAGCCTTGTACATTGATTCATCTTGCTTGTTCATAAATCGTTTTCTACTCAGTTTGGTTTGTATTTCATTCTTTTTTTTACAGTCAATATTCGATATTTTTCTACATACTTTTCCGATTTGTGCCAATTTATACTACGTATCTTTAGAACTACGTATAAATTCAATTCTATCTATTTTTCGGGTAAATAGTTTGGCGCCCATCGTGGGGCTAAGGATAATAGTGGTTATTCGGTGCAAATCTCTGTGAAACACACTATTTTACACTTTCTCTTGGAAGTAGGGGTGAGCATAAAATCCGAAAAATCGAATTCCGAACCGAACCGAATTAATTTGGTATTTCGGTTTCGATCTTTTCGGTATTTCGGTTTATTTCGATACAAGAATTTCGGTAATTCGTTACGGTATATGGTATTGAGTTTTTGATATTTCGGTATACCGAAATAGTTTAGTCCAAGCCAAACTTTATTTTTGTTGCTGCATAGTTGGAAACGTTGTAGATCACAACTTTTACTGTTGTCAGGTGACTTGTTTATCACCCAATATGGGCTGGGTTAATCCATGGGGAGCCCTGATATTTTTAATCAGTTTTAGTTTATTAACAGTCCATTTAGATAAAATCCGAAAGATTGCTTTAAACACTTGCCTATATTACTAAAATGAAATCTGCATTGGTATATCGAAAAATGGTTATTTTTTCTTCGTGAAATGTCCCAAAGTGATGCCTAGTCTTATAGCAAAACTTGATTTTACCTTCTTTGTACAACCTTTTCCCCGTTCTATTCTAAAAATATAGAAATAGAGAGAGTAAATTGTGTACTCATGTCTTGTTCAATACTAAGGTGTTAAATAATTATATTCTTGACTATCATGCAATAGGATATTTGGTATACATGGTGTACTGGTGTTAATGTAAATAATTTATGACTGAATAAGAATAATTCGGATGTAACAACATAATATTATTAAATATAGCATCTCTACTTAGAATTTTAAAATATTCGAATTTAATTAAACATTAAGAATATAAAATATGTAGAGAGAACATAGCTTTATTTACAAAATAGACGCATAGAAACTACTCTTGTTCTGAATTTCCTAAACTTTCAATAATATTCTATAAACGTGTTTTATATATCATGATCTTTGCAAAAGATTCTTACTTTATTTCAGTTTTTGTATAAAATTTTTCGTTATCAAGCTGACTGAACTGTACTATTACGGATTACCAGCCTCATTTAACTTTGTGCCTGTTAAAACAATCTCAACCCATTTAGCCTTGATAAGAACCTGTTGAGTTCAGATTGTACTATGTATTACGTCGTATGTCCCCACAGCCGGTGCCTTCATCGAAATACTCTTGTCTAAAAACCTAATATACAATTCTACCTAGATCACACTTTTTGTGCCTCAGGTGAAGCTTTTTGACCTTTTATTTGGGATATCAAGTCATCGAAAGCTTTTTTTTGCAGATACACCAATTTATGTACTATTTTTTTAATTAAGAAACAAACAAAAATTTTGATTCTATATCAGATTGATCTTTGGTGGAATCTCAAACAACATGGATTACATTAGTTAATGGAGTGGGGGAGACACTGAAGATTTGGTTTAAACCGAAACCGTACCGAAATCGTACCGAACCAAAATAAGAAATACCGAACCGTATCGAAATATTTTGGTACGGTATTTGGTATACACAATTGATAAACCGAATACCGAAATACCGAACCGAAATTCTTAAATACTGAAACGAAGTACCGAATGCCCACCCCTACTTGGAAGTGTCTTTGAATTTCAGGTTGAAAACGACGAATTCTCAATTAATGGCCCTACCTATCGACAACGAAGCTGGCCTTCAAGATGAGAACAACAACTTAACCCCCGGGGTGGAAGACCACTCATCGATCCCGTTGGAGCTCGGGTCGAAGAGCCAATAGACGTTAATTCACATGCGGCCATCAAGGCAAACCAACGTTCCGACCCTGAAAATAGCATTAATGGTGGAACTCGATCTGCAGCTCGAAATACCCAAAACGCTGAGGAAATCGGAATCAGCTTGCGTATGATTTTCGAAATGTTGCAAGCTCAACAAGTAGCAATAGCCCAATTGCAGAGCCAAACCGAGGCACCGACCCGACTCGAGCCTACTCCACCCCAAGAAGTTACCCACAAAATGGGGCCAGCTGTAGTAAGATCAAATAAGCAAGAATCGGGGACTAATCCCGAAATTGTTAAGATGTTCGAGGAATTGACAAGACGAACAGAGCCTGGAGAAAGGAGGATTGAAGCAAACGACAAAAAGGTAGAAACATATAACTCCAGGGTTGATCAGATCCCGGGGGCACCACCAATATTGAAAGGCTTAGATTCCAAAAATTCATATAAAAGCCCTCCCCCCCCGAGCGCAGCTCCAAAACCGATTCCCAAGAAGTTTTGCATGCCCGAAATTCCTAAATATAATGGAGCAACCGACCCTAACGAACACGTCACCTCTTACACATGTGCCATTAAAAGGAACGATCTAGAAGACGATGAGATCAAATCTGTATTATTGAAAATATTCGGTAAAGCCCTGTCAAAGGGAGCGATGATATGGTATCATAATTTACCATCTAACTATCGATTCTTTTGCTATACTTGCAGACTCTTTCGTAAAAGCACACGCTGGGGCCATAAAGGTCGAAACCAGGAAGTCCGACCTTTTCAAGGTAAGACAAAAAGATAACGAGATGCTAAGGGAATTCGTATCTCATTTCCAAACGGAACGAATGGATCTACCACCGGTCACATACAATTGGGTTGTTCAAGCTTTCACTCAAGGTCTAAACAAATAGAGATCAATGGATTCACGACGGTTGAAGCAGAACCTGATCGAGTATCCAGCTGTTACCTGGGCCGACGTACACAATTGGTATCAGTCGATGATCAGAGTTGAAGATGACCAGTTGGGCTCTGGGTCCGTTATTAAAAGGGAAATCAACCGAGAACAAAGGCCGATCAGGGACTGATACCGGCCGTATAGTGGAGATCATAGGGGTAGCGAACCAAGACATTACCCCATACAAGGCGATAAAAGAAGTGATCGAGGCCAAAGGTCTCGAGGGCTGATGAATAAGAATGGGTTCGACAAGCATATCAGACCTAAGGAAGCACCACAATTATCAGAATATAACTTCAACATCGATGCATCCTCCATCGTGTCGGCTATCGGACACATCAAAGATACTAAATGGCCTCGGCCTCTGCAGACTGATCCTGCCCATTGGAATCCCAATCAAATATGTGAGTATCATGGCACTCATGGCCACAGAACGGAAGATTGTAGGCAATTAAGAGAGGAGGTAGCCCGGTTCTTCAATAAAGGGCACCTTCGAGAATTTTTGAGTGAATGGGCCAAAAATCATTTCAAAAATATGGATTTCAGAAGACAAAACGAACAAGAAGAGCCACAACACATCATCCACATGATCATCGGTGGAATCGATATCCCGAGGGGCCGGTGCTTAAACACGCTAAGATGTCGATTGAAAGAGAGAAGCAATCTCGGTCTCAGGATTACGCACCTAAAGGAACCTTGTCCTTTAATGATGAAGACGCAGAAGGAATCATGCACCCCCACAATGATGCACTGGTAATATCTGTACTTATGAATAAAACTCAAGTTAAGCGTATGTTAATTGATCCAGGTAGTTCGGCAAACATTATTAGATCGAAGGTCGTAGAGCAGCTCGGTCTACAGGACCAGATCGTGCCCACAACCCTAGTTCTAAACGGGTTAAATATGGCATGTGAAACTACTAAGGGCGAGATAGTCGTTCCAATAAATGTGGCCGGGACCATCCAAGAAACGAAGTTCCACGTAATCGAAGGCGATACGAGGTATAACATTTTTTTGGCAGGCCGTGGATCCTCAATATGAGAGTTGTACCCTCGACCCTCCACCAGTTTTTGAAATTCCCAACATCAGAGGGAGTCAAAACAGTCTACGGAGAGTAACCGGCCGCAAGAGAAATGTTTGCCATCGATGAGGTAATTCCGATATCTACACTATCATCAACAAAGGGATCAGATTCGAAGGGGGAACAATATACCAAATAGCAATCACAACCTTCAGCTTCGACCCAACTAGAGAATTAGAAGACTAACGAAGACGATGATTATGGGATCCCTCGATCCTTTGTGGTCCCCGATGATACTGATGCTTCCTAGTCAACGGTGGAAGAACTAGAGCAAATCATGCTAGTCGAACATCTGCCCGAGCGAAAGGTACACCTGGGCATGGGGTTAGACCCCGAGCTCAGGAAAAAGCTTATTCAATTTATTATAGCTAATATGAACTATTTCGCTTGATCCCATCTCGACATAACAAGGATCCCACCAGAGATAGCCACTCATAGACTGAGCTTGGATCCAAAATTCCGTCTGATAAAGCAAAAAAGAAGACTCCAATCCGAGGTCAAACATGCCTTCATCAAGGATGAGATAACCAAACTTCTTAAAATAGGGTCCATTCGAGAAGTTAAATACCCTGAATGGCTAACAAATGTAGTGGTAGTCCCTAAGAAAGGAAACAAACTTAGAATGTGTATAGATTATAAAGACTTGAACAAAGCATGCCCTAAGGATTCCTTTTCTTTGCCTAGCATCGATCGTGTGATCGACGCCACGGCCGGCCACGAGATTTTCAATTTTCTCGATGCCTACTCTGGGTACAACCAGATACAAATAAGCCCGGAGGATCAAGAAAAAACCTCATTTGTCACCAAGTACGGCACCTATTGTTATAACGTAATGCCATTCGTTCTAAAAAATGCCGGTGCAACTTATCAACACCTAGTAAATCGAATGTTCGAAAAACAAATAGGAATATCAATGGAAGTTTATATTAATGACATGTTAGTTAAGTCCCTGTGAGCAGAGGACCATTTAAAACATTTGCAGGAAACTTTCGACGTACTAAAGAAGTACAATATGAAGCTCAACCCCGAAAAATGTGCATTCGGGGTTGGCTCGGGCAAGTTTCTTGGTTTCATGGTATCTAACCGAGGAATCGAAATCAATCCCGATAAAATCAAAGCTATCGAGGACATCACGGTAGTAGATAATGTGAAGGCCGTGCAAAGGTTAACAGGGAGAATAGCCGCCTTGGGACGATTCATTTCGAGATCCTCAGATAGGAGCCACCGATTTTTCTTACTACTTAAGAAGAAAAGCAACTTTGCATGGACTCCGGAATGCCAACACGCTTTGGAAGAACTAAAGCGATATTTATCGAGCCTGCCTCTGCTTCATACCCCGAAAGTGGACGAACAACTTTACTTGTACTTAGCTGTCTCGGAGATAGCAGTAAGTGGAATCCTGGTTCGGGAAGAACGAGGTACACAATTCCCTATTTATTATGTCAGTCGGACCTTAGGCGAGGCCTAAACTAGATATCCACACTTAGAAAAATTAGCGCTTGCTTTAGTAAGCGCCTCTAGGAAATTAAAACCATATTTCCAATCTCACTCGATACATGTTGTAACAACTTATCCTCTTCGAAACACTTTGTGCAAACTCAAGCTTTCGGGTCGATTGGCCAAATGGGCCATAGAAATCGGTGGGTACGATATCGAATACCGACCCCAAATCGCTATCAAGTCTCAAATCTTGGCAGACTTCGTGGTTGACTTTTCGCCAACCCTCGTACCTGAGATTGAAAGAGAGCTACTTATAAAATCGGGGACCTCTTTAGGAGTCTGGACCCTTTTCACGGATGGTGCCTCGAACGCGAAGGAGTCCAGATTAGGCATTGTACTAAAATCACACACAGGTAATGTAATTAGACAATCTATTAGAACTACAAAATTGACTAACAATGAGTCCGAGTATAAGGCCGTGATTACAGGTCTCGAACTAGCTAGAAACTTGGGAGCCGAGGTCATAGAGGCTAAATGTGATTCCCTCCTCGTGGTAAATCAAGCCAACAAGACTTTTGAAGTCCGAGAAGATCAAATGCAGAGGTACTTAGATAAATTACAAGTAACTCTACATCAGTTTAAGGAATGGACTTTGCAACATGTACCCCGAGAACAGAACATCGAGACCGACACCCTTGCAAACTTAGGTTCGTCGGTCGAAGACGACGAACTCAACGCGGGGACCGTCGTACAACTCATAAGATAGGTGGTCGAAGAAGGACACGCTGAGATAAACTCCACGAGTTTAACCTGGGATTGGAGAAACAAATACATAGAATACTTTAAGAACGGGATTCTTCCATCAGATCCAAAAGATTCGACGGCTCTGCGCACGAAGGCAGCACAGTTCACCTTGTCCAAAGATGGAACGCTATTTAGGAGGACGTTTGATGGTCCACTGGCAATATGTTTGGTACCAGGAGACACCGATTACATCTTACGTGAAATTCACGAAGGCACTTGTGGGAATCATTCCGGTGCCGATTCGTTGGTCCACAAAATAATCAGAGCAGGATATTATTGGACCGATATGAGCAAAGATGCAAGGGAGTTTGTTCGAAAATGCGACAAATGTCAAAGACATGCGCCCATGATTCATCAACCCGGGGAGCTACTCCATTCGGTCCTATCTCCATAGCCTTTCATGAAATGGGGGATGGACATCATCGGCCCCCTCCCTTCGGCCCCAGGTAAAGCTCAATTTATTTTGTTTATGATTGATTATTTTTCTAAATGGGTTGAAGCACAAGCTTTTGAGAAAGTCAGAGAAAAAATAATAATAGACTTCATTTGGGACCACATCATATGTCGATTCAGGGTGCCAGTCGAGATTGTATGTGATAATGGAAAACAATTTATCGGCAGCAAAGTAACTAAATTTCTCGAGGATCACAAAATCAAAAGGATCCTATCAACACCTTATCATCCCAGTGGAAACGGACAGGCCGAATCGACCAACAAAACCATCATCCAAAATCTTAAGAAAAGATTATCCGACGCTAAAGGAAAATGGATAGAAATACTGCCCGAAGTCGTATGGGCATATCGCACAACATCTAAATCCAGTACTGGGGCAACACCATTCTCGTTGGTTTATGGCACCGAAGCTCTTATCCCGGTTGAGGTCGGAGAACCTAGCATCAGGTTTCGATACGCAACAACGGAGTCGAATAACGAGACCATGAACACGAGCCTAGAATTATTGGACGAAAGACGAAAGGCCACTCTCGTCCGATTGGCCGCCCAAAAACAGCGGATCGAAAGATACTACAATCGAAGAACCAATCTTCGATATTTTAAAATCAGGGACTTGGTACTAAGAAAAGTCACTCTCAACACCCGAAATCCGAATGAAGGAAAACTGGGTTCCGAACTGGGAAGGACCATATTAGGTCCTCGAAATCGTCGGAAAGGGGTCCTACAAGCTCGGCGTGATAAACGACAAACAACTACCGAGCAATTGGAACGTCTCTCACCTAAAATGATATTACTGCTAAGGTATGACCCTCCCATGTTCGTTAATATTTTGAAATTAACCCTTGCAGGTACTCGACCAGAAACAGGGATGGATTATTCAACCCGAAGACTTTAGGTCTGAAAGCACGCGTTGCACTCTTTTTCCCTTAGACCGGTTTTATCCCAAACGGGTTTTTCGGCAAGGTTTTTAATGAGGAAACCATTGATCGTGCTAACTTAGAACTATTCAACTGTATCCGAGGCCTCTTTTCAATCAACCTCGAATATTGAGGGGGCATTACCCTCGAATATATTAAGTTCGGTGCAAGGATGTTACTTCAGGGCAACAAAATTTCGATAGGAAATATTGTAAGGGCCAAATGGTCAAAACGAACCATGCCCATATAGTTTGCTCAAGCCCTGGCACAAAACAGGAATGTGTATAATGACTTATAAAGAGAAATTTCTTCTTCACCGATATCTCATATCTCAGAAAGATTCTTCTATTTTCATGATCTATTATGCAAATATGCTCAAGGCCGACCATGACCGGAGTGAAACATTACCCCATAAATCGGGGACTGCCAACCCATCCAATCAACAAGATCAAACTCCACGTAAACCTAAGGGCTATATTAATGCGAGTTCAAGAAATCATTCTCACTCGACTACAAAGCCCAAGGGCTACCTTATTTAGAGTTCGAGCAAGTCCTCACTCGACCACTAAACCTAAGGGCTATTCTTATTTCGAGCTCGAGAAACCATTCTCACTCGACTACGAAGCCTAAGGGCTACATTACTTCGAGTTCGAGCAACACTCACTCGACTATAAAGCCTAAGGGCTACCCCAACTCGAGTTTGAAGAAACCATTATCACTCGGGGACTATCTACAAAGCCCAAAGGCTACCTTATTTCGAGTTCGAGTATACACTCACTCATAAAGCCTAAGGGCTACATTAATTCGAGTTCGAGCGAAACACTCACTCGACCATAAAACCTAAAGGCTACATTACTTCGAGTTCGAGCAAATACTCACTCGACCACTAAGCCTAAGGGCTGTTCTTATTTTGAATTTGAGAAATCATTCTCACTCGACTACGAAGCCCAAGGGTTACCTTATTTTGAGTTCGAGCAAATCCTCACTCGATCACTAAGCCTAAGGGCTATTCTTATTTCGAGTTCGAGAAACCATTCTCACTCGACTACGAAGCCTAAGGGCTACATTACTTCAAGTTCTAGCAACACTCACTCGACTATAAAACCTAAGGGCTACCCCAACTCAAGTTCGAAGAAACCATTCTCACTCGGGGACTATCTATAAAGCCCAAAGGCTACCTTATTTCGAGTTCGAGTAAACACTCACTCATAAAGAATAAGGGCCACATTAATTCGAGTTCGAGCGAAACACTCACTCGACCATAAAGCCTAAAGGCTACATTACTTGGAGTTCTATCAAACACTCACTCGACTACTAAGCCTAAAGTCTATTCTTATTTTGAGTTCGAGAAATCATTCTCACTCGACTACGAAGCCCAAGGGTTACCTTATTCCGAGTTTGAGAAAATTCTCACTCGATCACTAAGCCTAAGGGCTATTCTTATTTCGAGTTCGGAAAACCATTCTCCCTCGATTACGAAGCCTAAGGGCTATATTACTTCGGGTTCGGGCAACACTCACTCGACTATAAAGCCTAAGGGTTACCCCAACTCGAGTTCGAAGTAACCATTCTCACTCGGGGACTATCTACAAAGCCTAAAGGCTACCTTATTTCGAGTTTGAGTAAACACTCACTCATAAAGCCTAAGGGCTACATTAATTCGAGTTCGAGCGAAACACTCACTCGACCATAAAGCCTAAAGGCTATATTACTTCGAGTTCGAGAAAACACTCACTCGACCACTAAGCCTAAGGTCTATTCTTATTTCGAGTTCGAGAAATCATTCTTACTCGACTACGAAGCCCAGATATTACCTTATTTCGAGTTCGAGCAAATCCTTACTCGATCACTAAGGCTAAAGGCTATTTTTATTTAAAGAAACCATTCTCACTCGACTACGAAGCCTAAGGGCTACATTACTTCAAGTTCGAGCAACACTCACTCGACTATAAAGCGTAAGGGCTACCCCAACTCGAGTTCGAAGCAACCATTCTCACTCGGGGACTATCTACAAAGCCCAAAGGCTACCTTATTTTGAGTTTGAGTAAACACTCACTCATAAAGCCTAAGGGCTACATTAATTCGAGTTCGAGCGAAAAACTCGGCTACATTACTTCGAGTTCGAGAAAACACTCACCCGACCACTAAGCCTAAGGACTATTCTTATTTCAAGTTCGAGAAATCATTCTCACTCAACTACGAAGCCTAGGGGTTACCTTATTTCGAGTTCGAGAAAATCCTCACTCGATCACTAAGCCTAAGGGCTATTCTTACTTCGATCTCGAGCAAACACTCACTCAACCATAAGCCTAAGGGATACTCTTAATTCGAGTTCGAGCTAACACTCACTCGATTATTAAGCCTAAGGGTTGTCCTTACTTCGAGCTCGAGCAAGCACTCACTCGACCATAAAGACTGCGGGCTACATTATTTCGAGTTCGATCAAAAACTCACCCGACTATTAAGCCTAAGGGCTACTCTTACTTCGAGCTCGAGCAAGCACTCGCTCGATCATAAAACCTATGAGCTACTCTTGCTTCGAGTTCGAGCAAACACTCGCTCGACCATAAAGCCTACGGGCTACATTAC
Source organism: Nicotiana otophora (assembly GCA_000715115.1). Classification (NCBI taxonomy): domain Eukaryota; kingdom Viridiplantae; phylum Streptophyta; class Magnoliopsida; order Solanales; family Solanaceae; genus Nicotiana; species Nicotiana otophora. The sequence continues at coordinate 33,197 of AWOL01S0015477.1, read as the reverse complement.
TTCGAGTTCGAGCAAACGCTCACTCAGTTATAAAGACTACAAGGTCCGACTTTGATCAAATTGCCTAAAGCCTCGAACTTATGAAAACTTTCATAAGGCATGAATAAAACAAAATTTTTCACAAGGAAGAAAATGAAACAAAGACAAGTTGGGAAAGGAAAAAATCTTTATATACATAAGAGTATTTATAAGGTCCGATCAGGACCCTGCACAAAAAGATCAAAAAAAGAAAAAACCCTAAGATTCCTGATTTTCTCCGGGGGCAATCTCTTCTCCATCGAGCTCCTCCCCGCTCTCAGACCCACTCTTGCTCTCATCATCATCATCGTCATCATCGGAAGCTAAGGCTCCAGCATCGGATTCAAGTTCTTTAGCCTTTATTATCTCTTTGGTAAGGTTGAAACCTCGAGCATGGATCTCCTCAAGGGTTTCCCTCCGAGATTGGCATTTGGAAAGTTCAGCAATCCAATATGCCCGAGTTTGAGCGGTCTCGGCTGCCTTTCTCGCTTGTACTTGAGCGACTTCAGCATCAACCCGATAGACGGTCACAATCGCCTCTGCCTCGACCTTTGCCTTTTCAGCTTCAGACTTGGCCTTTGCAAGTTCGGAAGCCAACCGGGTCTCGAGCTCCTCTATCCTCTTCGACTGAATTGAGCGTTTTTCCTTCATGCCTCGAAGCTGACTTTCGGCCGATGACAATTTAGATAAAGCAGTTTCCTTTTCTGCAGCGAAGCTGTCCATACCTTCTTTCCAAACCAAGGTCTCCGCTTTTATCATATCGACCTCCTCACGGAGCTGACCGATCATCTCGACCTTCCACTGTAGCTGTGAGATTGAAATGTTATCCACCATTCCCGAATCGAGCCCATGAGTTTTTAAGATTTTTATTACCTACTCAGTCAGGTCGGTCTGGTCGTGGTGAGCCTTGGCCAATTCGGCTCGGAGGTCCTTGATCTTCTCTTCTCTTTGCCCACAGAGAAGTTTAAGGGCATTCCTCTCCTCCGTGAGACCTTGAAGGTCAGCCTCAAATCGACTCAACTCAGCTCGAGACCGAGAAAATACTTCCCGATTAAACGTTGAGGCCTACGCAGAAAGAAGAAAAGAAGTTAGACAGGAAGAGAAAAACAAATACAAAGGTAATACCAACAAGAGGAGAAAAGGCTTACCCAATTCAGATCTTACTGCACTTCATTGAAAGGGCTCGATGCCTCACCTAGGTCCTTTCTCGAGAACTCCAAATCACTCAGGCCAGTAGCATCTTCGATCCCAGTAAAATAATCACGGAAGGGATCTTCCTTTCCATGGCCTCCTTCGATGGAGAGTCTTCAATGCCTGATCCTCTTGAACCATCTCCTCGAAAATCGAAGGTAGCAGTGGGGAGCCTCCGAATTCCATTACCCAAAGTGGATCACTTGGGGCGATCTCTCCATCTCGGCGAGCCTCGGGATCAGCCCCCACAGCCGTACCCACCGTTGGCTCATTATGGTAGGAGGCATCCTCGATCCTCTACGGTTCGGGGACATCGCCCGATTCTTTTTCTGAGATTCCCTCATTTCGAGATGGAATCTCTGCAGCCTTCACCGATTCAGTGGCCTTTGGGGCCTCGGTGCTCATTCTCACTTGGGCTACCACCCCGGAATTGTCTTCTTCTTCTCTTTTGTCTTCATCCCTTAGACGCCGAACGGAGTCTTTGGTCAGGAGGATGATGTTCTTCCTCGGCTTACGTGCTGTCCTCTTCTTAGGTTCGGGATCCTCCGAGGTTAGGATTGTTTTCCTCTTTCTGTCCTTCGCCGGTTTTGGTGCCGGGATCGAAGTCTCACCCTCACCAGATAAGGGCCTCATGACAGCATCTTTGCCAAGGCCTGTATGAAAGGAAATCAAGTAAGAAATGCTTCAAACGAAATCGTCAAAAGACGCAAAAAAGGAGCTTACCATGAGTTTCTTTGATAAATCGCGTCATGAGCGCTCGGCGTATGAAGAGGTCGAAGCCAGGTCCCGAACCCAATTCTTGAGGTTATGAATTGCACCGAGCATCCAAGCAATCGCTACATCACAGAAAAATGACATCGATGAGGAAAAGCAAAGGAGCAAAACAATTAATAGGAACTAGCTGGGGGTTGTACTTACGTTTCATGTTCCATTGCTCGGGAAATAGAATCTTCTCGACCGGGATTAGGTCAGAAGTCTTCACTCGAAAGAACCAACCCATCGAGCCTCGGTCCTTTTCCTCGTCTATGCTCGAGAACAACACTTTGGTAGCCCGACACTGGAGCTTTATTAACCCACCTCGATATAGGCGGGGGCTGTACAACCTAATAAGGTGGTCGAGGGTGAAAGGCATCCCCTCGACTTTGTTCACGAAGAAGCGAATTAGAATAACGATTCACCAAAAAGAAGGATGAATTTGGCCTAAGGTTATTTGTTATTGGCGGCAAAATTCGATGACAACAGGGTCGAGGGGGCCCAACATGAAAGGGTAAGTGTAAACACTTAAAAACCCTTTCACATAAGTAGTAATATCTTCTTAGGGAGCCGGGATTATCACTTCTTTGTTTTACCAGTGGCAATCTTTCCTTACCTGTTTAAGGTATCCCTCTATTATCGAGCACATATACCTCGATACAGGCTTGCATCGACCGGGCGGGGCTTTGTCAGTCTTAAAATCGGAAGTGAGAACGTACCCCCCAGGAACACATTCCTCAAGTCGTGGCTCCACCGGTGTTTTGTCGCCGGCAGGCCATGAGGAAGAAGCGTTTTCTTTTTGAGGAACAGTTTTTGACGTTTTCGCTATTTGGATTTGAAGATTAAAAATAGAGGGAGATGACAAGATTTGGTGTTCTAAAGAGAGATTTTGTAGTGAAAATCACAGATTCACAGATGAAGAACTCAGAAGATGCGAAAAGGAACTTAGAAGATTTGGAGATTAGAGATCTAAAAGTAAAAAATGGTAAAGAGAAGAATATTTATAGAGTTGGCAATGACGGTTCAATATCAGCAGTGGCCGACCATCATCTGACACGCATTTAATACCTTGGTAACTGAACCGACGAGACATCTATCACGTACGTCATGGTCGGGCTCGATGAAAATGTCAGTGTATATCTAGTCGTGCCGTTGGAAAATTATGTCGTTTCTCGCCACATCCTTCCCGAGAAACGAGGGAACTATCTGTATACGGTCAAAACCGATTTCGACCTTCGTATGATTAGTCAAGATTGGAACGTAATGGACCGAAGGTCGTCTTCATAATATCGAGATGAGATCTGAAGCCAGGATACCGAGCTCAAGTTTCAGGGACCGATCAAACACCGAGCTCGAAGTCACTATCGAGTTCGGGTCCAAATCGAACTACGATGTGAAGTGGTGTTATCGAGTTCAAGAGCTAGAGACCGACCGAGACCGAGTTAATACCGGGCCCCAAGTCAATATTGAGCTCGAGCCAATATCGATCTCTAAATCTGGAGATCGACCAATACCAAGTTTGATCAAGATCGAGCTAAGAAACAAGAGCCATTATAGCCGCACTAAGGGAGAGAATCTTGACGGAAATTAAGGAAAAGCCAATTAACTAATCTATCATGGGATCCCCACTATGTATGTTTTATATCTAAAGTAGGATTTTCTTCACTATAAGAAGAATGACTATTATTTCTGTAAAAAAAGGCATCTACACACTCCCATATTGAAAAGATTATTGAGATTCATATAGAGATTATCCTTTTGTGAGCCTTGTACATTGATTCATCTTGATTGTTCATAAATCGTTTTCTACTCAGTTTGGTTTGTATTTCATTCCTTTTTTACGATCAATATTCGATATTTTTCTACATACTTTTTCGATTTGTGCCAATTTATACCACGTATCTTTAGAACTACGTATAAATTCAACTCTATCCATTTTCCGGATAAACAATTATATTTATAGGTTTAACTCCCTTTAAGAATGACATTTGACAATTAAGTGAAACTAAAACATAAAAACCAAAACCGCGAAAAAACGTTTATGAGAAAAACTATAGATCGATACAAAGAAGAAAAGCTTCATGAGTTTTGATTCACTAGTAAAAACGGTATGTACTTTTTTTTAAGAGCCATGACTATTCTCTCTTAAATGATTGGTCTATGGAGCAAAAGGCATGGTGCCCAATTAGACTTCACCGTAAGCATTGGTGAGGTTACGGAATAAGTTCATAATATAAATTAGACTTTTATTTTATAGGTAAGTTCGTAATAAAAAAAAAATTAAAAAAGAAAAAACCTATCATAATATTTAAAATGTAAACAATAAATGTTGATAATTTAGAGGGTAATTAAAATAGATATTTGGCCACCGAAAATTTAAGAAATTGTTAATAATTTAGAGGGTAAAATAAATATTTGACCGCCGTTTAAGAAATTGTTAAGTAACTTTTGTGTTACAAACAAAAAAAAGAAAATGACTTTACTAGGTAATTTGGAATAGTTAAATGAACCATAATCCAATCTAGTTCCTTCATAAATTAAACACAAACAGCGTAACTCACACAAACATGACATTATCTTCATAACGAATAGCAGAACATCTCTTCTCAAGTTTGCAGAAGTTGAAGAGGGTTATTAAAAAGAAACAACAAGAAACAATGTCAACTCTTTACCACCATCTCGGATGTTATTAAGCTATTTGCGAACTAGAGGAGGCTTCGGCTTCATCTTGTAATCTGGTTAAATCTGTGCACAAGAAGAAATGTTCAAGGATCATGTTTAATCTTAGGAGTCTTATATTTATATTAGACAAAAGACTTGATATCTGATGTTTTTCAGACTACAATGAATATTTTGCTATTAGGACCTATTTTTAATGTGGGGAATAGTGTAAATATATAGAGACAACTGAAGAAAATATTAATGCAGGTAGATAACTCACCTTCAATTGTCGCAGAAGTGATCTCGTGGAGCATATCTGCAAATGGTTTAGGCATCTTTGTTATCTCTACCTTTTTGAGAGCAGTGAGGAATTTGAAGTCATGTAGGATCCTCAGTTTCTTGCAATTTTCAATTCTTATGTTACAGAGCTTGGGCATAGAATTGTTATTGACAGTCCAACTCTCCAAAAATATCAAATTCAAGATTTCTAAACGTTTGAGTTCAGTAAAACCAGAAGGAGGACTGACCATATCCATCCCTTCAAATGCGTTATCATCGAGGACTAGAACTCGTAAATTAGGAAGCTTAGATAATTTTTCCATGGGATCTTTCTCAAGTTCAGAGCCAATCAGGACTAACTTGGCCAAACTTGGGGAGATTTTGTTTTTCGATGGCAACTCGCGGATATGCCCCTCAATGCAAATGATTCGAACAGCCTGATATTTCAATAGTTCCCTGATAGCAGAATGCCTGTTATCTTCATAGCAGTCAAAGTTTCTGACATCAATAGACAACTGGATCTGTTTGTTTGAAGGTTGTTTCATATGCTCGTTGATAAACTGTAGGTCAGTGAGATCACCGTCAATCTTAACAGCTAGGTTATGAAGTTCGGTCAATGTCTGCAGATCAGTAACATTGCACACTCTTGTGATGAAGTTCTCTAGTGTCTCAAGCTCTGTCAAGCCATCCAACCTCAATTTGTCTCCAGTGTATGTTCGAAACATCCGTGGAAGATAGAGATGTTTCATTTTTCTCATCTTCCACAGCACGTTTGGCAGAATCACTTCAGTAATCAAATCATCCACTCGCAAGTCAAGTACTTGTAAGTATAACAAATTACTAATAGCCAATGGTAACTGAGTCAAAATACATCTCTTGAAACTCAGATATCTCAAGTGGACTAGCTTGGATATACCTTCTAGTAATCCATTTTGTTTAATGTTAGACATCCCATCAACTGAGAATTCGTCCCATCCAATATCAACCCCATCAAAATCAAGAAGTCTAAGCAGCCTTAACTCTTCGACCTCAAACTTACCTGACAATCGTACAGGAGTCCTACCTTGCTGCTTGTGTGCGTCAAGGATATGTAGGCTATGAAGGTTCCTAGTGCGCTCTTTCTTGGCCAAAATGCCGCTATCCTCTAGCTTTTCTAGGCACACGAACAAGCGTCGTGTTTTGTTTCTTGAAGATGATGAAGAGAAATCTGAACCTAGCTGAGAATCAATAATGTGGCTGGAATTTATCTGGTTACCCTTTGATATACATAGTTGTCGCATCATTCTAGAAATGCGGCAAAATTTGAGTCTTCTAACACTTGGAACTTCCTCTTCTTCAACCTCAACCATACTCATCCTTGCAAGTTCTATTAGATAGTTCTCTGCGACACTGATATCTGGCGGCTTTACTAAGCCTTCGACGATCCAGAAGTGATATAACTTGTCTGCGTCAATCACTGAGTCTTCTGGCCAAAGGCCCAAGTAAATAAAACATAGTTTGAGGTGATCTGGTAAGTCATCAAAACTTGGAGCTAAAACTTGTAGTACATTGTCAGTTAGAAATGACATTAAGTTTTGATGCACTATATTCCACTCGTCCAGGCTTTCTTTACCTGCCAACTCTTGACCGAGTTTGATGATCGCCGCTGGGACCCCTTCACAGCGTTTCACCATCTCCCTCCCAATATTCTCCTTCTCTGCGCTAAGTTTATCTTCTGCCAACGAGAAATCGAGAATTTAACAAAAAAGGAAAAGGTGACATTAAAGTTTTTTTCATTTTTTTTTTTTAAGGTTTCAACCAAATCTATGTCTAAACGTACCAACTTCAACCATTCTTTTTTCTTTCATACCGCCTATTTCAGCCTAGCTACTTGTCTTCAACCGAAACATTACCACCTATTAATTTTTAAAATTTAACTTATAGGTTACTTACCCTCTCGTACCGCCTATTTCAGACATTAAAGTTTTTTCCACTTTCTTACAGGTTACTCATTATAACAAATATGGTTTGACAACTAACAAAACATGATAAATGACCCGTTACAAGTCAAAATACAATGATATTGTAGAAAAGATGACATTAAAGTATGGGTCGCAATTTTACAATTCGTTTCCTTCTCAGATTGCCTATTTTCAACTTAGCTACATGTTACCCACTTACCACCTATTTTAAGATATAGTGGAGATTTGTTGTGAAAAAGATGAGCTGATTAATTTTCTACTCTTTCTTGTATGGTATTCGCCTATTTTAATAGATTTATTTAGGGATGGCAAAATTGATAAATTCTAGAGTCTTCTACCATATAGAGAGCAGAAATGAAGAGAGAAGAGCAGAAGATGAACTCGACAGGGAATAAACTCACATTCTCATTGATGAAAAAAATCATCTAAACCTGAAAGATGCACAATATAACACATGTAACTAACTATCACTAACCTCTACTGTTAACTTAGCGACCGACTAGTTTTTATAGCCACGCAAAAACTGAAAGATATACAAAGCTTTTTACTCTTTAGACGTTGTTCGATTACCAAGAGGATAGATAAGGATATCTCATGAATTAGTTATATCAATACAATCGCATATTCTATCCGGTCACCAAACAATCCCTTGAGCTTTTAATACTACAAATTTAAAAAAAAAGAAGCTAAAATCAGTGTCAAGTCAAACTCCATAGAGGAAATGTAGGTACCTCGATTGTGCCGCCGGTATTCTTCCATAAGTAACTCCCATGCGTGGTTTTCCTTCAGTCCGCGCACAGTGTAGACTGATGGTGGCTTCAGAAAACCATATTCAGCTACTTGTCTCTTCCGCGTCGTAAGCAATATTCTGTGACGACCCTTGTTGGTAATTGGAGAGAAACGGTCATCTAAGAGTATACGCTGCACTTCATCCAGAACTTCAGTAGACCATATATCATCTAGAACAAATAGGAATCTTCCACCTTCACTAAGTTTTCTAAAGATTATATCAACCAACTGATCTTCTGATTTATTGGTACAATTTTTTCTGTCAAAATAACGAGCAATTTGCACAAGTATGTTTCCTGGGTTAAACGTGGAAGATACAGGGATCCAGATTCTATGAAGAAATTTGTACCAAATCTCAGGGTGGTCATAGATCTGGTAAGCAAGAGTTGTCTTTCCCACTCCGCCAGATCCACATAGTGAAATGACTTTTAACTCCTCGGACTCGTCCATTAGATATTCGATAACCTCAATTTTATCTTCCTTGAGCCCAATGGAATTGCGATCTGGCCGACTGTAATAATTGAGGCTTTCCCATTCGTCTTTCTCTCTTAATTCTGCAGGCAAGTCAGATAGGAGGTAAGATAACTTTTGAAGGGCATGTTTGACCTGATAGTACAATTCTTTGAGCTCAAACTTGATGCTAGCATGTGGATCATGAGACTTTGAAAGACAAGAGGGTAAATTCAAACATGTAATTTTGCTAGAATTATTTCTTAGACCATGATTTTTAACGGCTTCCTCAGTATGACAGGCAGCTTCGTCAATTTTGGTGATCAACTGCTCTATTGTATTGCTTTGATTTGGACCTGCATTCTTTAGAATTGACTGGTTATCCATAAGCAGTTTAGTTAAATCCTGGATTTGTTCACATAATCCAATATCTATGGTTGTTTCTTCATCGGACAACCGACGAAATCTTTCCATGGCAAAGAAGATTTCGAGCTCCTTCATTATCGTCTAGCTACGTACCACGGTAAAACCTCCAAAAGAGTTCAGCTTTCTTAAAAAATAAGAAAAAAGGAAAATTATCAATTTGAGAAGTTTAACCAAAAGGATTGAGAATTTAAGGAAAGAAAATATTCACGTTTAACGAAAGAAGACTATAGCTGGATCGAAAAGCTGGACAACTTATACAATGGTGAAAGAAGATTTAACTCTCAACTCTCAAAGGCATGTATTAAAACATTTTTTCTATCTAGCTCGAGTTCCGTTTTCCACCTTATAGAATATAAGGTTCCACCAAACTCTACGGAGAATCAGGTTCCCTATCAGTTCTACGAGAATACACGCACACTACAGTAATTAAATGACAAGAGGATTTTTACGTGGAAAATTCTCAACTCAACGGAATTAAAAACCACGACCTACCCTTGTAGGATTTCAACTTTATTACTGAGCAACTTTTAGATTACAACCTAGGAATTAACCTCTTAATCCCTCACTAACTTGTAATACTCTATTACAAACCACTTTGTAATAACTCTATTATAAAGACTTTACAACTCGACTAACTCTAGCCAAGACTCAAACACAAAGGTTTAAGGTTTACAAAGGGTTTCCTAGAGAATACTTCTAAACAAACTAAGTAGGAATTACAATTGAAGAACTATTACAAAGTTACAACTCAACTAAGGACATACAATGACTTGTTGTGGGGAACTGGTCCGTAGTAGTGTTGCCCTTTGTTCTTGATGCACTTGAGACTTGATAGCTTGATGATCAATAATCATGAGGGAGCCTCTATGAATTCTCCGAGTGAACAAGTCATTTGTTTTACCTTCCTTGATGTTAATAATGCACTTGTGACATCACTTGGGATGATGTAAGCAAGGTAGTAAAAGACACTCCCCATAAAGTTGACTGTTGCACTGTTTTTGCACTGTAGCGTGTGCAGGCAGCAACTTTACAGTTGGGGCAGTTGATTTGTACAGTTTTCTCGGGAAACGATAGTTATCTGTTCCCTCTATTATTCCTCTGACTCTGAAGAGTCGAAGCATATTCCAAGCTAGAACCTTTCGATCTTAAGGTCTTTAGGATATGTAACTGGTTCCTTATCTGGTTCTTGACAGTAAGTTTGTTAGATCATCAAAACATAAAGCAAGGTACTTGTAACCTATCACCATGGTTGTTACGTATCGTTTCATAATGTATCTTATTATATTGTATTATATTGTACTGTATCATTTGATAAATACAATGTTTTGATAAATTGTATCGTTTGTAGTTCACTACTAGAAATTCGGTAAAAACCGACCAAGGTCGACCGACCAACTTTGGTCGGTAAAACTGACCAAAGTTGGTCGGTTTTTCAAAATATTTTATTTTTTAATTTTTTTTTACGAAACCGACCAATTTGGTCGGTTTTCTTTGGCGCAAAAATGCGAAAAACTATTTTTGAGTCCCGCAAAATTTATTTTTCAAGAAACCGACCAATTTGGTCGGTTTTCTTTGGCGCAAAAATGCGAAAAACTATTTTTGAGTCCCGCAAAATTTATTTTTCAAGAAACCGACCAATTTGGTCGGTTTTCTTTGGCGCAAAAATGCGAAAAACTATTTTTGAGTCCCGCAAAATTTATTTTTCAAGAAACCGACCAATTTGGTCGGTTTTCTTTGGCGCAAAAATGCGAAAAACTATTTTTGAGTCCCGCAAAATTTATTTTTCAAGAAACCGACCAATTTTGGTCGATTTTTCAATTAAAATAAATAAAAATTAATATTAAAAAAATCGACCAAATTCGATCGGTTAATTCCGTCGGTCATTTAAAAAAACCGACCAACTTTGGTCGATTTTTTTCGTGAGAAAATACAATTAAAGAGTATAAATCAAATAAAAGATAGTCTTAAAATAAAATGCACCAATGGTCTAGTGGTAGAATAGTATCCTGCCACAGTACAGACCCGGTTCGATTCCCAGATGGTAAATCTTTTGATTACATATTGGTCGGTTTTGTTTTTTGCAATATTGTTTTTTTGAATTTAATTGACCGACCAAAGTTGGTCGGTAATTTCCGACCAACTTTGGTCGGTATTCTTTTCCGACCCCTAAAATACAGTTCACACGTAAATGGTCGTGTTTTGGTCGGTTATTGGCCATTACCGACCAACTTTGGTAGGTTTTTACCGAATTTCTAGTAGTAGTTGTTTCATGATATCGCGTACCAGCAATATAAAAAATATACTTGCAGTATTATAAAGAAAAATTATGGTACGGAGTAGAATTATAATATAAAAAGGTAGGATAAATGACTATTTAATAATAATAAAGGGCAAGATAAGAAAAAAAGACAAGGTAACGATGCGACCACACCAAATCAGTCGTTACATAAAGTGACACTTTTCGTCGTTACGTAACGGCGGATTCAACGATACGATACAATACAATAAAATTTAAGTAACAATCAAAACAAACATTATATTTAAAGTAACAATACAATACAATAGATAACAACCATCCAAATGGGCATTTTAAACATTTTTTATAACGGCAAGAGTGTTTTGATTTGCAAAATCAGCATAACATAAGTTAAATATAAACTATTTTATAAAAATAGGGACAAATTTCTTTTAGTTGGAGGAGGCATGCCGAAAAAACCTATCAACATATTTTGGACATTTCGTTATAGGAACTTTGACTTTTGAGGGGAACAATGTATATAGGCTTAACTCCCTTAAAATAGATGTGCTGCCGCCTATGTATTGACCATTGACATCTCCATTCTGGTGCCAAGTGAAAGCTTTCAATATAGGCTATGGTTTTCTTTCATTAAAAGTGAATATTTTCTTTCCTTAAATTCTCAATCCTTTTGGTTGAGCTTCTCAAATTGATATTTTTCTTTTTTTCATATTTTTAAAAAAGCTGAACTCTTTTGGAGGAGGCTTTAGCGTGGTAGCTAAACGGTAATGAAGGAGCTCGAAATCTCAGTTGCCGTGGAAAGACTTAGTCGGTTGTCCGATGAAGAAACAGCATTGGAAATTGGATTAGATGAACGCATCGAGGATATAACTAAACTGTTACAAGATAATCGGTCTATTCTAAAGAACGATGATCCAAGTCACAGAGAGACAATAGATGAGTTGATCACCAAAATTGACGAAGTTTCATTTAATATAGAGAACGCCATCGGAAATCATGGTCTATCAAGGAACAATTCTAGAAAATTTAGCATGGGATTCATGTCATGTTGCATACAAAGCCAAGATGATCCATATTTTACAATCAAGTGTGGGCTAAGAGAACTGTACGACGAGGTCAAACATGCTCTTGAGAAGTTATCTTACTTGCCTGCTACAAATGAGAAAGACGACGAATGGAAGAGGCCCGATTACTATTACAACCTCCCACCTGATCGCGATGTTGTTGGCCTCAAGAAAGTTAAATCTGAGCTACTCCAATGCCTCATCGATGAGTCCGAGTACTTAAAAGTCATTTCACTCTGTGGAGTTGGCGGAGTAGGAAAGACCACTCTAGCATACGAAGCGTTCAAAGACCCAGGGATTGAGTTAGAATTTAATTTTCGAATCTGGATCCCTGTTTCTTCCAAGTTTAACACCAAAGACATACTTATGCACATTCTTAGCTGCGTTGAATCACGTCGTCATTTAGCCGACAAACCGCAAGCCGAGTTGGCTGATGATATTATATTTTCTATTAAAAAAGGTGGAAGATTCCTGTTTGTTCTAGATGATGTATGGTCGACTCGAGTTTTGGATGAACTGCAGCGTCTACTCTTATCAGCTAAGAAAAAGGGTTCCAGTTCCAGCATATTGCTTACCACACGGAAGAGGCAAGTAGCTGAATACGGTATTCTGAAGCCGCCATTCGTCTATACAGTGCGTCGCCTCATGAAAAACGACGCCTGGAAGTTATTTATGGAAGAATACCGGCGACACAATCAAGGTACGTACCTATATTTCTCGGCCATCCTAAAAGCTGTTACCAAATCCGGGTTCCAGCATATTGCTTATTTAGTGGATATAATTTCTTTTTTTGTTTTGGAGTAAATGTGTTGTTCCTTTTTTGTTAAATAACCCTCAATTTCTCGTTGGCAGAAGATAAACTCAGCGCAGAGAAGGAGAATATAGGGAGGGAGATGGTGAAACGCTGTGAAGGAGTCCCAGTGGCGATCATCAAACTCGGTCAAGAGTTGGCAGGTAGAGAAAGCCTGGACGAGTGGAATATAGTGCATCAAAACTTAATGTCATTTCTAACTGACAATGTACTTCAAGTTTTAGCTCCAAGTTTTGATGACTTACCAGATCACCTCAAACTATGTTTTATTTACTTGGGCCTTTGGCCAGAAGACTCTGGGATAGATGCAGAGAAGTTATATCACTTCTGGATCGTCGAAGGCTTAGTAAAGCCGCAAGATATCAGAGTCGGAGTAACAGCGTTAAATGTAGCAGAGCAATATCTAACAGAACTTGCAAGGATGAATATGGTTGAGGTTGAAGAAGAGGATGCTCCAAGTGTTAGAAGGCTCAAATTTTGCCGCGTTTCCAGAATGATGCGACAACTATGTATATCAGAGGGTAACCAGATAAATTTCAGCCACAGGATTGATTCTTTGGTAGGTTCAAATTCCACTTCATCATTTTTAAGAAACAAAACAGGACGCTTGTTCGTGTGTCTAGAAAAGCTAGAGGATAGCGGTATTCTGGCCAAGAAACAGCACACATGGAATCTTCATAGCCTACATATCCTTGACGCATACAAGCGGCAAGCCAGGAGACCTGTACGGTTGTCAGGCAAGTTTGATGTTGAGGAGTTAAGGTTGCTTAGACTTCTCGATTTTGATGGGGCTGAAATTGGATGGGACGAAATAGCAGCTGATGGGAAGTCAATTATTAGACGGAATGAATTACTGGAAGGGATATCCAAGCTAGTTCGCTTGAGGTATCTGAGTTTCAAGAGATGTATTTTGACTCAGTTACCAGTGGCTATTAGTAATTTGTTATACTTACAAGTACTTGACTTGCGAGTGGATGATTTGATTACTGAGGTGATTCTGCCAAATGTTCTGTGGAAGATGAGAAAAATGAAACATCTCTATCTTCCACGGATGTTTCGAACATACACTGGAGACAAATTGCGGTTGGATGGCTTGACAGAGCTTGAGACACTAGAGAACTTCATCACAAGAGTGTGCAATGTTACTGATCTGCAGACATTGACCGAACTTCATAACCTAGCTGTTAAGATTGACGGTGATCTCACTGACCTACAGTTTATCAACGAGCATATGAAACAACCTTCAAACAAACAGATCCAGTTGTCTATTGATGTCAAAAACTTTGACTGCTTTGTAGATAACAGGCATTCTGTTATCAGGGAACTATTGCAATATCGAGCTATCCGAATCTTTTGCATTGAGGGGCATATCCGCGAGCTGCCACCAAAAAACAAAATCTCCCCAAGTTTGACTAAGTTAGTCCTGATTGGCTCTGAACTTGAGAAAGATCCTATGGAAAATTTATCTAAGCTTCCCAATTTACGGGTTCTAGTCCTCGATGATAACGCTTTTGAAGGGACGGATATGGTCAGTCCTCCTTCTGGTTTTACTGAACTCAAACGTTTAGAAATCTTGAATTTGATGTTTTTGGAGAGTTGGACTGTCAAAAACAATTCTATGCCAAAGCTTTCTAGCATAAAAATTGAAAATTGCACGAAATTGAGGATCCCAGATGGCTTCAAGTTGCTCACTGCTCTCAAAAAATTGGAGATTGCAAAGATGCCTAAATCATTTGCAAATATGCTCCGCGGGATAGATGGAAGACGAGACGAAGACTCAGACATACTAGAGTATGTGAAGATCACTTTTCCGATAACTGATGGTGAGCTACCTAACCAAATCTTTATTATTTACGGTCAAACCTCTCTATAACAACATATATATATATATATATATATATATATATATAATAATCATTCACTATAAAAACTAGCCAAGTTATTCTCGAAACTAATTATTATGTTATGTTATAATATATGTTCTTTATAACAACACTTCACTATAGTAGCAAAAAAATATCGAAACAAACGAGCTTGTTATAGAGAGGTTTGACTGTATTCCTATTGAACTATTCCCTCAATAATAATTTAACAAGGCGCTATAATTGAAATCTATTTGTTGTGTTGTGAGAAAATCTATAATCAAGTCTTTTGTGTTTCCCCTATTTTCTTCCATGTACTAAATATAAGACTAATATCCTAAGATTAAACATGATCCTTGAACATTATTTCTCCTTGTTTACAGAGATAACCAGATCACAAGATGAAGCCTCCTCATCAGATGTGCATACAGCTTAACATTCCATGCTGCTATCAATCAAAAATGGTGAAAGACCCTCTCATTGTTGAGTTGAAGTTGATTCCTGCTGTTAATGTTTCTGTTTTTTAATGTTGCATTCGAGAAGAAGTTTTGTGATTATTTGTTATTTGTAGACATTGTCATGTTTGTGTGTGTTTATGTTTTCTGTGTGTTTAATTTATGAAGGGACTGAATTGGATTATGGTTCACCACTTTTTTCAATGGCTTGATAATTAACTAATAGTTTGTTTAGCTAAGCTTTTAAAATCAGCTTATTTTAAAATGTATTTTTCTCAAAAGTGCTTTCAAAAAGTATTTTTGATCAGAAGCAGTTTATATGCTTTAAAGCGTTTTTTCCCAAAAGTACTGGTAAGAAGCAATTTGTGTTTGGCTAATTAATTTGAAAATCAGTTTTAAGCAGCAATTAGTATTTGACTAAGCTCTTTAAAGTACTTCTAACTGTATTTTATGTAAAAAAAATACTTTTCAAAAAACTACTTTTAAAAAAAATTATATTTTTCTGATTTACAAAAACTGCTTCTACTCAAAATCACTTTTTTCATTCTAAAAGCGTGACACCTTAGCTTTGAAAGAAAAAAGAATTTGGCAAAACAAATAACACTTTTTGGCAGAAAAGAAATTGGCGGCCAAAAGAAGATTGGCCAAAGAGGCTAATATAAGTAGCTTTCCGAATGATTGTTTAATGAGCATCAATTTTACATACCGGTTCCTAAAAATTATCCCATTGCAGGTACGACACTCCAAATTTCTCACATAATGAAATCATTTTGAAAAGATAATACAGTCAAACCTTCTTATAACAGTCTCGTTTTGTATAATTTTTGTATATAATATATATAATGTATATATGTATATATATATACAAAATATATATATTTGTCGGCTATTATTTTCATATTTTTTGGTTGTTATAATGAGGCTGTTATAAAACTATAACGACATTTGATATTTAAATATATTTAGCTATTATAGACAAAAATTGTCCAAAACTTATATTTTTTCCTTTTTTAATGTTACAAATAAAAAATAAAAAAATTATTCAATATTAGAATCTAGGAGAATATGCATGTTTTACTAATTAAATATTAAATAAAGCTAATACTATTTCTCCAAGACACACAATTAAAGCTATTTAAAAATAAATTTCTTTCAAGATTGATAGAAAAACTCTATAATTACAGCTTATTTTGTAGATTCTAGTCTTTTACCGTCTATATAACCCTTTAATTGATGAAACTTGTACCAAATTTTCAACAGAAGATACGCGCAGACCTTCAATATTAGATACTATGCACGATGAAAACTTTAGTGCAATGGAATGAAAATATAAAAGTATATTTTTACTGGAATTGGGTGAAACCTTTAATCATTGAAGTATGTATTAACAAAATATTCTTCATCATAAATGGCTATAGACTTGGTAATCGTAGAGATTCTACATATATGACTGTTCCGAGACTTAACTTTTATTGAAATATTATTTATAGAAATAATATTATAGATAAGCATGACTATATATTCAAAAACTTGTTCCAAAAGGGAAAAAAAAGGAAGACAGCGAAAGAAGGAAGACAGCCTTATATTGAGTTGACAATTTGACATACTTAAATAAGATTATTAATACACTCAAATCTCTCTATAACAGCATCCCTATTTAATAACACTTTTCTATAAAAGACAAACTTTTTCGGAATCAATTTTTATGTTATGTTATAATTTATGTTCTCTATAATAGCATTTCGCTATAACATCCAAAAATATTCGGAACAAATGAGTCTGCTATAGTGAGGTTTGACTGTACTACTACTCCCGCTTCTTTCTCTATAGGTCACTTATCTACATCTCTTGTTTTGCTTTAATTTGTTTTATAGTACTCCCTCCCTTCTAATTTATGTGGATCAAAATTCGAATTTCAAAAGTCAAACGAGCTTTTTTTTTTATTCTGATTTTTTCATATGCCTTTTAGATGCTTTTTGAATTGTTAATTATTTTACTTATAGTTTGACTTATAGTACTTTTTACGTAGTTTTTAAATATATAAATTTTAAACTTAAAGATTTTATGTCTGAATTCACAGTCAAAACTAAGAAGTCTGACTCTCAAAATTCGAGCTCACCACATAAATTGGACAGAGGGAGTAATACATTATCAACACAAGACTATATTAGGTTGAGCATTTGTTTGAAGAGATCTAAGAAGAAATATGATAAAGCAAAGTTTAAAATTTCTGCAATAGAGAGCAAAGACAGGTTCTTTTATTATCTTTTTGATCGTATTTCTTCCAATAAGAATTGAAGTTGTGGCATCTTTAGTAAATATGACGATATCTACTAGGAGTATCTTTTAAATGATTATGATAGAGTAGTATCTTAAAGATATTCAATGTTAATTTCAATAAGCCAAGTGCTTATAAATTATTTGACTGATATATAATTTCAATATGCCTTATTTAAATTAAGGCATATTAATCAACTTATTAGGTTAATTGGCTGGTTCTGTAAAGTTAAGGGCAGATTTGGACCACCAATTGAACGGCAACGACATATTTGGACCTTTTTGATAAAAAATAGGATTCATATATTTTGAAAATATTTTCATGTTAATCATTCACATGGCATAGGATTAGTATATAGTGAGTCTAATTATCGGTTCAGTCGAAATGGGTTAATAGCACTGAGTGCCGATCACGTTTCATTATTTTGGGGAGTAACATTTTCTTTCTTTAATTATTTGTGAAGGTTAGATATGAAAAACCTTCCGCGTTGAAAAACTAATTTAAAGTTGTAATAGGAAATCAAAATTATTTAGGATTTGGTAATTATAAGTTTATTTAGTTCACGTTTAATTATGATTTGTAGTCAAATTCATACTATAGAAATAGATTTTTCAGTTTCTAGTGAAAATAGGCTTAGCACTATTATAAATGTGGGTGCTACTAATTATTTTCATTTGTGAAGATTGGAGGAGAAATAACTTTTTGTAGAGATCTTTTAGTGATTTATAAGACAACACTTTTCTTCATTCCGTCTATACTTTGTATTAGAAATAGAACAATCCCAAGATCAATGAGTTTATTACTAAGATGGTCACTCAACTATCCGAAATTATCTACCAAAATCATCTTTCTTTCGTTTGTAGCAACAAAGTCACTTAAATATGCATATAGCACTTAGAAGGTCACTCAACCAGATTTATCAAACATTTAATAGCCAAATACCTATTTTACCCTCTAAATTATCAACTTCTATCTTTCTTTATTTTTGCTTTTTTAATATTATATTTTTTTTCTCTTTTTAATTTATATTATGGACTTACCTTAGAATAAATAAATTTTGTTTATAAATTAAAAAAATTAAAATAGTATTTAAGCATATATAATGTTAGAATAATAAAATATTGAGCATAGTAGAAAGTTAATTAGAAACAATCTATTCATAATAATAATTTTGATATTAACAAAAAAACTCAAAAAATTATTTACACAATAGAGAATGAAAGAAAATAAAAGTTTTAAAATATTTATTCCATGCATGTACTATAGAAAATAATTATTTAAAATAAGGGTATTTTTATAATATACATTACATATTCTTGAATATTATGCCCATTTATATTATTATTTCGACATTATATATGCTAGAAAAATATTTTTTTATTTTTTATTTATAAATAAAATATTTTGTTCTATAGGTAAGTCTAAATGTTGATTAAAAAGAGAAAAAAATATACTATTAAAAAATTATAAAAAAAAAGAAGATAAAAGTTGATAATTTAGAGGGTAAAATTGGATTTGATAAATCTTGTTGAGTGACCTTCTGAGTGTTATATGCATAGTTAAGTGACTTTGTTGTTACAAACGAAAGAAAGATGACTTTGGTAGATAATTTTGGAAAATTGAGTGACCATATGAGTTATGGACTCCGAGATCAATTGGGGAAAATAGTGTGAAAAGCAAACTTATCCTTCTCCAAAATGTGTTTTTTAGAATTGATTTCGTTATTTACGTCATTGCATATGCATTTGTTAATGAATTAGCTTTCTTTTTTAAAAATTGGCCTCAGTGTTTTGTAACTTTAGATTATGAAATGACTATATCCAGGCTGAAATTTCTTCTTTTTTTTTTTCCACTGTCACAAATCGGAATAGATTTTTTACTACTGTATTTTCCTTGACTTCATTGTCTTATGACTTTGAGTTAAGAAAATGAGGATATCCTTACTTTCATACCCGATGCATGTGTTGCTATATCCTATGCAAAAGTATAGAATCTCAACAAAAAACTTTATATTTTTGTATTTTTGTATTTCGTCTTCGTTCGTTGTATTAAATGCGCGACTTTTTCACCAACAGACAAGCAAACTTCCTTCTCCACTAATTTCTCCCAATAAAACTAAAAAATTAAAAAGAAAAAAATAAATCTTTCAAAGTCAAATACGCGTAGGGAGTTTATTAAATTGTTAATTGAAAGTCAATTCTTACCATACAGTATATTTTATGAAGCAAAGCAATTACTCCGTATATTGTAACATTATTTAATTACCAAAATGTATTTATTAGAAAAGGACAAACCAAATACAGTCAAACCTCTCAATATCAGCGTCGTTTGTTCCGAATATTTTTGGATGTTATAGCGAAGTGTTGTTATAGAGAATATATATTATAACATAACATAAAAATTAGTTTCGAAAAAGCTTGACTTTTATAGTGAACTGTTATTATATAAAGATATTTTTATAGAAAAGTCTCAGTAATTACATCTTTCTTTGTGGTGTACCATGTTATCATTTGTCTTTAGTTTCTCTATCTCTGCCAAAACCGTTGACGAACTCTTTGATTGTAAAAAAAAATAAAAAACAAATTAGGTTTTCTCCCTTTTCCGGATTTCAACTTTAATGAGTTTATATCTGTCTTTAATTGAGGTTTTTCTTTTTCAAGCAAAGACCACTGAGCAGATTGCTTAGTGGTTAATTTAATTGAGTTTTTTACTTATGACTTTGGATTAATTAACAAAATGAGGACCTTTTTTGTTTTTGTTGTCTTTGTCATTTGCAATCCAACAATCACGGAATTATTTTTTTTTTAAGAGAAAACTTAGCTCAATGTTCTTGCTCTAAATAAATGAAGCTATTCGATATGTTTCTACAGTCACAAAATTAGATTTCTAAACTTCATTTCGTTATGAAATGTCATCGGCCTACGTTTTTTCTTTTTGGTAACGTCCTACAATTTTCGGATGTAGTTGTTGTAATGAATTACACTAGTTTTGTTTTTAATTTTTAAATGACCTCATTATGTTTTAACTTTAGGTTAAGAAATGATTATATCCAGTTATCCCCGACTTCTATATTTTTCCAACTGTCACAAGCTGGAATAGTTTTTATTATTATAATTATTTTCATTGACTTCACCCTTACGACCTTTTCTTTTTGTTTTTTTATTTTGTTGATTTTTTTTAGTAAATGAAATGAAATATTATTTTTGGAAAGATACAAAAAGATCTAGGATATTTAAATCCACAACTTGTCCGTAATATAACTGCAATGGAAGAATCATTTGACACCTCTTTTGTCTTTTCTTTGTTTATTTTACTTTAAAATACAAGGAGTAGGAAAATGGAACATATATTTTCTACAACTTTTCCATAATATAATAAGAGTAGCGACTTAAGAATCTTTCCACATCTCTCCATCTATCTTCTTGTTTTTTTTTTGGGCACTTCAAACCGTTATACATCACAACTTGAGTTGATAAACATATTGATAATAATAACTTGTCTGCAAGTGTGATTGAAGAGTAATCAATCAAGATTTTCGAAAGGTTAAATGAAGCAAGACGAATTAACCTAACTGGCCGCATACCCAAACGCTAAAATCAATAATAGCCGACATATGTATAATATATGCATAATACTTGTAAATAATGTGTCTATATATATATATATATATACCGACTAAAAAAATTAAGTAATGAATTCGAAAGGCTAATGATGTAAAGATCCTGAAAAGTACTCCATCTAAACAAGTTTTAGAGAGGAGAATGAAGTAGGCAAAATCCAGGGGCAAGTGCACACATAGCCATTCCCAGGGATGTTGTTGCTCCCAAATGCACACGCAAGTATACGTGGTCGACAAGTAATATAGGATTGTAAGTCCAGATATCGTACCCACAAGAACTTGTGATTAACTATTTACTAAATTAAACTAAACAATTAATTTATTCAAGCGAATCATAAAGTATGAATATTTAACTAAAATTAATCTAGAGTAATAAATTAAGAGATTAAAGAAAACAACGACAAGCTTAAAGACGAATTCAATGGGAGAGAATATTCTAGAGCTATGGGTTAGATAACAACCCGTTGAGTTTTTCACTTAAATAGTCTAATTAATTTATCTGGTTTATTGGTTGACAGGATTAATATTGCTCGTAGCCTTCTCCCGAAGTACAACTCGCCTATTCAAGCTAATCTAACACCTATATTCCTATGAAATTAGAATTAACAAGAACGCATTTATAATTCCCGTATAATAACCAAGCAAGATGATTAGGTATATTCCTATCCTAACCGCAAATCCGCCCCCCCCTCCCCTCCCCCCTCCCTCAGAGTTAAGATCTTGCTGTACTCAATCTTATATGCAATCTAGAATTCTCTCTCCCGAGTTCAATCCTAGATTCGTAGATAGTATTCAATTGGTGATCAAACAATCAAATAATTAAGCGCAAGATTGAATAAATAAACCAATATGATAAAATAATAAGAACAATTCAAGTTTCAAACTACAACGTTCATGTAGCACCCAACAACTCTAGAACAAATAAATTATGAATTTAAGGAAGAGAAGAAAAAATTATTAGAAGCCGCCTCCAAGCGTGGTATGTGTTCCCCGGTCGCAAAACTTCTTCAAAAATGGTGTTTAGTGATTATTTATATGTGTAGTAAAAAGACATATACGAAATAATCAAGTTCAAAATCAAATATGAGACAAAATAAACTTTAAAAATTCGGACCACGCATCGCGACGTGAAACGTGCGAAGCAGCCCGCGCCCTGGACCTCGCGTCGTGAAGCCTAACGCGAGGAATTTCTCTCAGCGTTGCTGACTTCTTTGCTGATTTGTTTCAATTCTTATTTTCTGCTTTCTCTCGCTAGCTGCCTAACTCCTCCATTTCTTTTCTCTTATTTTGCAATTGTTTCTCTTCTTTGTTTTGCTTTCCTGTGTAATGTTAACTTTTAATCCTTGTATATTTAATAATTAAATAATCATAACTCCATTTTTGTAGTGTATAAAATATATATAAAATCTCTATTTTGCTCCCAATTTCGTCTTCAACATACCTATATATAAAATATACTCAATTAAGCATAAATATAGTATAGTTTAGCATTAAAGCCCCAAAACGTAAGGTAAGTAATGAACTAAAAATACATAATTATAGCCAAACATCACTACCCCACACTTAAACGTTGCTCATTCTCGAGCAATCAAACTACACTTTATATAGACACGACCTTTTTAAACAATTCTCCTAACTCATCATACTAAAAATCTTTAAAATAGACTAAACACAAGAGTGTAACATTTTCACCTCAAGATTTGACTCACAAGTACCATGCATTATTCACAACTCACTCACTTACTCTAACAAAGAGGTCAATGACATTACCTTTCTTTCATGAATCAAGTTTCCTCACACAACAAAAAAGAGTAGTTCCACACACAATAAAAATTTAAGAACAATTAGGAACTCAAGATAGAAAAAATTCACTCACCCTCAGAAATAACATTCATATACCACAAAAGATGCGCCATAGGCTTGCCTGTAGTGTACTGCTCTACTAATCAAGCTCATTCAGTCTAAGATCAAGTAGGATTTTTATTGGTTGTAATGTAGGCTACGGGTCGGGTAGGATACAATTGGATATAAGAGTGACTACACCTCCCTAAGCACTTTAATACATACACTTTAACATTTAAACTCCACACTTATGTCAAACCATAACTCCACCTTTACATCAATATATATTAACTCCATACTTCTTTAAGCACAATTACATCAAGAGTTACCACTATCAAGGAATATTTTTCACAACAATACAACTATTTTTTTCCTTTCTTTCTTTTTCAATTCAAGTGGCTTTTATATATATATTTTTCAACACAGTGCATATTTCTCCTTATTTCATTAGTTCCACTCAAAAACCAAACCAACCACCCCACGCTTTACTTTTACAAAGTTCATAACAATTCAAGTGCTCATGAGAGGTGAAAAGGTTCAAATAGATGGTTAATTCAAACAAATGGGTAAGGCTTGTAATGTGGTTGCCAAAGAAATAAAATTGCAGGCTCAAATGGGTTAACTACGTTACATAATATCACGGCCCAAAATCCAACTAGTCGTGATGGCACCTAACCCATCCCGTTAGGTAAGCCAATTTCCAACTAACCAATTTCAATAACAATTATTAAAGCAATTTAAGTGAATAAAGATCGTGATCTTATACAATCCCCAAGAACTGGTAGTACAAATCATGAGCTTCTAAGAATAGAGTATACAAAGCGGAAATGAAATAAATACATAGTCTGTTTGAATAATACATAAACAGAGCTTTTATAAAATCTAAGGCTACCCTGAACAAGAGGCAGCTACAACAGGAACGCAGGTACAACTTCAAGTCCCGCAACCATTGAGCACAGCAACAACAACAGCCAACATCTGCACGAAATGTGCAGAAGTATAGTATCAGTACAACCGACCCCATGTACTGAGTAAGTAACAAACCTAGTCGTAGGTTGAAAGTAGTGACGAGCTTCTACCAAGGTCGGGTCCAAAACCGATAGTCCACAACAGTCCATAACAACAATAAGCAAATAATACCAGAAGTAACTCAGGTATAAAATGCTCAGCCAAATCATGATCGCAAAAATAATAGTTCTTCCTTTCAAATCCATCAGTGAAAGCTCAAATCTTTTGCCGAAGTTTCCAATAATATGAATAGTTTGAAAACGATAAATTTCTCCAATTTTTTTTCAATAATAAATAAAATATCTCATTTTATTTTCAGATAACTATTGTAAAACAAATGAATCACTATGCTCATCTGTCAAAATGTGTGAGAAATCATGAATAATGTGATACCGTACAATATGAGAAAAACACATCTCTATGCATATATGTCATGTGTGCATGTCAATGCAATGTATCTCAGAGATTGTACTCATGTACTCACACTCTCAGAATACTCAATCTCACTGTGTCGCATTCTCTCTCACTGTGCTCAGCACAATCAACCACTCAGCGCTATACAATACCTATTGCGGCGTGCAACCCGATCCCTGTTTATACTCGACTGCGCTCACTAGGGGTGTACAGACTCATGAGGGGCTCCTATAGCCCAAGCGCTATAAGCACGGACAACTCACGTACCATAATATAAATATCTGGATCCGCACGGCCAACTCACGTGCAATAATAATATGAGGATCCGCACGGCCAACTCACGTGCTGCAGGGCCAACTCACGTACAATAATAATATAAGGATCCGCACGGCCAACTCACGTGCTGCACGCCCAACTCACGTGCAATAATAATATAAGGATCCGCACGGCCAACTCACGTGCTGCACGTCCAACTCACGTGCAATAAGAAGCCAATAAGGCCTGCTGCATGCGGGCAACCTCGATCCATATAATAGTAATAATATATATAAAGCCAACATGGTCTACTGCGGCGTGCAGCCCGGTCCCAAAATTATCCTCACAATCAGGCCCTTGGCCTCCCTCAGTCATCAATCTCTCCAGTCTCTCTCTCATGGGCTCATAATGTCATGAGAATAGCCCAAAATGATGATATGATGTATCAATAAATAACAACAGAGACTGAGATATGATATGCAATGAAATGAATATGACTGAGTATGAATTTTTATTTTAAAATAAATATTTCACAACAATATGACCTATGTGGGTCCCAATAATACTGGCACATAGCCTCAACATGATTTTTAATATGCTTTTCAGCTCAATTTCTTTAACTCATAAAATCGCATGAAAAATGCCAAGATCATTTAATTACAAAATTCCACATAAACAATTATGTCATAATTTCTATATTGCACGCCCACACGCCCGTCACCTATCATGTGCGTCACCTCCCAACAATTCACGAAATACATATATTCAGGTTTCATACCCTCAACTCCAAGATTAGAAGAGTTACTTACCTCGAACAAGCCAAATCCAATGTCGAGCAAGCTAAGCAATGCTCCAGAAATTCCATTTTGCGCGTATCAACTTCCAAATGGCTCGAATCTAGTCATAATTAATTTGATTCAGCTCACAAAAATTATAGGAATTAATTCCATATCAAAATACTAATATTTTCC
Organism: Nicotiana otophora; assembly: GCA_000715115.1. Classification (NCBI taxonomy): domain Eukaryota; kingdom Viridiplantae; phylum Streptophyta; class Magnoliopsida; order Solanales; family Solanaceae; genus Nicotiana; species Nicotiana otophora. The sequence continues at coordinate 7,833 of AWOL01S0015477.1, read as the reverse complement.
AAAAATCCGAAATTACGTCCCAAAAATCACATGTGGGGCCCACGTCTTGAAATCCGATAAAACTCACTAAATTCGAACCCACATTCAACCACGAGCCCAACCATACCAAAATTACTCAAATCTGACCACAACTCGGCCTTCAAATCCTCAATTAAAACTAAGAGAGTTTTCAAACCTTTCCAACTTAATTCACCAATTAAATGATAAAAATAATCATGGATTCGGGTAATTTAACCAATAATGGTTTAAAAACACTTACCCCGTTGTTTCCTCTGAAAATCACCCAAACATCGCCTCAATCCGAGCTCCAAATCGTTAAAAATGGAAAATAGGACGAAGTCCCATTTTCTGAACATAAACTTTCTGTCCAGACCTCTCTTCTTCGCGAACGCGACAAGTCCCTCACATTCGCGAAGCACAAAATGTGCTGCCCAACACTTGATCTTCGCGAATGCGAGACACTGCTCGCGAACGCGATGCTTTAGAGAGCCCTTCTTCGCGAACGCGAAGGCAAAAACCCATGCCCACTATTTTTCCCTTTGCGAACGCGATACCCAAAAGCGAACGCGATGCACAACCTAGCTCCTCTTCGCGAATGCGAGGGCCCACTCGCGAACGCGAAAGAGTAAATCCTTCCTGCTTGAAATTCCTCTTCGCGAACGCGAGGGCCCACTCGCGAACGCAAAAGAGAAAAGTCGAAAAATGCAGCAACAGATATCAGCAATCCCACCAAGGCCAAAAATGATCCGTTAACTATCCAAAACTCACTCGAGCCCCTCGGGACCTCAACCAAATATACCAACAAGTCCTAAAACATCATACAGACTTAGTCGAACCCTCAAATCACCTCAAACAATGCTAAAACCATGAATTACACCCCACTTCAAACCTAATGAACTTTAAAATTTCTAGTTTCTACAAACGACTTCGAACCCTATTAATTCACGTCCGATTGACCTCAAATTTTGCACACAAGTCATACATGACATAATGGACCTATTAAAATTTCCAGAATCGGATTTCGACCCCGATATCAAAAAGTCAACCCCCCGGTCAAACTTTCCAAAAATTCAACTTTCGGCATTTCAAGCCTAATTCCACTACGGACCTCCAACTAATTTTTCGGACAGGCTCCTAAGTCCAAAATTACCATACGGAGCTATTGGAATCATCATAATTAAATTCTAGGTCGTTTACACATAAGTCGACATTCGGTCACTATTTTAACTTAAACTTTAAACCTTGGAACTAAGTGTTCCAATTCATTCCAAAACCTCACCGGACCCAAACCAATTGCCCCGACAAGTCACACAACAACTGTAAAGTACAATTTGAGAAGTAAATGGGGAAACGGGATTGCAATACTCAAAACGATCGGCCAGGTCGTTACACATAATAATTAGGCGGGTAAACTATATATATATATCTGGCTAAACAAAGAAACGCCTATATCACTTCCAAGACTAAACAACGCTACTATTTTGCTTTGCAAACACATGGGGAAAGTTCAAGACATCAAATGCAATGCACAGAATAACACACAAACCTCACACACACATGGCACATAACTCACTCAGGATTGGACTCATCAAGACACTCTAGTCAAAGCAGTTAAGCAAAGTTAAGATCATACGATTTAAGGTACTTATACAAAAGTCAAAAATGAGCCTAAGCTTCACAACCAAAGTGCTCACTATTCTCAAGGCATAACAAAGTCAAGAGATATTGCTTCAATGCAATTCATCTCACGGTGGCTCCTATTCCTAAAAAAATAAAACTACCTACATCCGGTTCAAATAAAACCCTTGGAAAAGAACTGCGGCACAAAGAAAAACCAAGGGGGAATTATTACACTACCTAACAAAAAAAAATCTTTTTGTCTTTTTTCTTTAAACTTGAATCCCTCAAGAAACTCGTCTAGGAGATCCATCATCGGGAAAAGTCTAATTTTTCTACTTTTTTTTTTGACAAAAACTACTACACTCAGAACAAGTACTACAACTAAGCTAAGATAGCACCGAAAATCACCCAGATAATCTTCTCACCCCACACTTAAAATTATGCAATGTCCTCAATGCACACTATAAATAACAAGAGGGTAAAAGAGACTCCATGGTAGGCCAAAGGCGGAAGAATTAGTAGCTCACAAGATACTCAGACTTCTCCCAGGTGTTATCCTTTGTGCGGGTACCTCACACACAGTTCCAACCATCGCTTTTGCACATGCCTAATGGCTTTGACTCTATGCTTATCATCCTACAAAATCAAAACAAACACTACAAAAATAACACAATTAAAAAAATAAACAAAAATAAAAATATATAATTGGGTTGCCTCCCAACAAGCGCTTGATTTAACGCTGCGGCACGACGCCATCACTTTCACCGCTTTTCCTTCCACTTTGAGGATATCAATTGCGCCCCCAATTTTGCATCAGTTTTTTTTATCACGTTTATGAGGCGGTGGTGTAAAAATAAAAGAACCAAGTAAACAATGTCGCATCTTGCACTTCTTGGCCTTTAAGTGAGGGATGTCGTTTTGTCTCCTTGGCATTGCAAATTTCAGAATGTATGGTCTTGTTATTCATCTATACATCTCTCTAAAGGCTATATCTCCATGTCTCCATCCAAACATAATGTAGAAAAATATTTAGAATGAGGACCAACACGCCCTAACTCCAAAACTGCATTAATTTTGACATCCTCAATAATATATATTCCCTCAACCTCAACATCATCAACAAAAGCATGGTCTAATGATTGGTATTCTCGTTTTAGCTCCTTAATTTGGCCTAGAAGATCTTTTTCAACTTCACACATAGGCGTTAGATTAGCTTGAATAGGCAAGTTACACGCAACAATCTTTGCACTCAATTGAGCCTCCAAGTCGTGAATAGAACTGCCAAATTGGTCGATCTCTTGTTCCAGTTCAGCTCTTCCTTCTATAAAGTGTTGCATCTCATTCGTAATTTTCTCACAGAAACCTCCATATTCTTCTAATAATTTCATGTACATATCAAGAATGCGAACATCATGTTCCACATCATCCAATTCGTTACTCCTGTCAAACTTACAAGAATTATTAGAATCAACATAAGAAGGGATTGGAGTAGGATAACAATACTTAGGAAAATTATTCCAATTTCCACCACAAATAGTACATGATTGAGATGGTGCACACAACTTGGTCCTAGGAATATTTTTACAATATTGTCACAAGTGGGGTCCTTTACAATATGGACAAGGATCACAAAAACAAGAATACTTACTATCCCACCACTTTTCGTTCAAATATTCCATGTAAAAAAAATATAATACTAACTACACTAAACTAAAATTAAAAACTTAAATATATAAAAAGTAAAAATCTAATCTAGTAAAATAGTTAACTTCTAAGTCCCCGGCAATGGCGCCAAAAACTTGTTGCTCCCAAACGCACACGCAAGTATACGTGGTCGACAAGTAATATAGGATTGTAAGTCCAGTTATCGTACCCACAAGGACTTGTGATTAACTATTTACTAAATTAAACTAAACAATTAATCTATTCAAGCGAATCATAAAGTATGAATATGTCACGACCCGGAATTTCCCACCGACGAGATCGTGATGACGCCTAACATTTCATTTGCTAGACAAGCTAACATTAGAGAATTATTAACCAATTTCTTATTTTCATTCAGTAATTAAAAATAATTAACTAAGATGAAATATAATAAGTGCAAAATATCATAAAACTGTATTAACTACTACCACCCGGATCTGGAGTCACCATTCACGAGCATTCTAGAATTTACGACAAGTAATAGTCTGAAAGAAATACAACTGTCTGAATGAAAGAAAACAGTAGGACATAAAAGATAGACGGGGACTTCAAGGTCTGCGAACGCCGATAGATCTACCTTGAGTCTCCGGACAATGGACCAGTAGCAAATCTCGATCAACCTGAGCCAGTATCAAATACTGCACAGAAAGTATAGAGTGCAGCATCAGTACAACCGACCTCATGTACTGGTAAGTGTCAAGCCTAACCTCGGCGAAGTAGTGACGAGGCTAGGACAGTATAATCATGCTAGTGGCAATGACAGTAAATAAAGCAATAACGCAGAAATAATAGGAAGGGAGCATACAGTGGGGGAATACAACATAAAGAGTGAGAATAATGAAAAGACAGAATTAAACAGAAAATACTTAAACGAATTGAGCAATTTAAACAGCAAGGAAAATTGCACGGCATCACCCTTCGTGCTTTACACTCTTCCTCACAATATAATTAAATTATGCACGACATCACCCTTTCGTGCTTTACACTCTTCCTCACAATATAATTAAATTATACACGGCATCACCCTCCGTGCTTTACACTCTTCCTCATAATTCACAGATTCCATAACCACGGATAAAGAGAAGTTTCAAAAGAAATCAATATTCACAATTTTATCGACCTTGGTGGAACCGGATAAATGTCTCCGAACATTTCAACAACAACAATAAGGATGGATAACAAGATTTAAGACTACAAATTTGCAAGAAATGAAATTTCACTCGTATTCTATGACTCGACCACAACGTATAGATGCTCGTCACCTTAACTATACGTCGTATTCAACAACAAAACACGTAGCAAATACTCACACAATACCTATTCCCTCAAGCCAAAGTTAGACACAACACTTACCTTGCTTCGAAGGCCACTTAATTCTCAATCACAGCTTTTCCTTTGGAATTCACCTCTAAGCCACTCGTATCTATTCAAAAACGACTCATTTATATCAAATATTGCTAAAGGAATCGATTATATTTCATAAATTAAATTTCCAAAATTTTCCTCCAAAAAGTCAAAAAGNGGAATTCACCTCTAAACCACTCGTATCTATTCAAAAATGACTTATTAATATCAAATATTGCTAAAGGAATCGATTATATTTCATAAATTAAATTTTCAAAATTTTCCTCCAAAAGTCAAAATAATTGACCCCGGGCCCGCTTGGTCAAAACCCGAGGTTTGAACCAAAATCCTCTTACCCATTCACCCCCGAGCCCGAATATGTAATTAGTTTTGGAATCCGACCCCGAATTGAGGTCTAAATCCCCAAATTCTCGAAATCCCTAGTTTCTACCCTAACCCCTAATTCTACCATGAAACTCTAGATTTTAGGTTGAATTCTAGTAAAATAAAGTAGAAGATTGAAAGAAACGAGTTAAGGAACACTTACCGATGATTTGGGGAAGAAAATATCTTTGAAAAATCGCCCTAGGCCTCCTATCCTTTTGAAAACGAGAAGAAAAATAGCTGGAGTCCGCATTAAATGCTCACTGCCCAGCGACCTTCGCACCTGCGGTGCTTTGGTCGCACATGCGCATCCGCATGTGCGGACGGGATGTGCGCTTCTGCGAAAATAGACTGGGCCAACTGGGGCCGCACCTACGGACAGGGTTCCGCTTCTGCGGTCCCGCTCCTGAGGAGAAAAGTCCGCATCTGCGGAAAAATGAAGTCTAAGCCTGGGTCGCATATGCGGGGCTTTAGCTCGCACCTGCGACCAAAGGCTCGCAAGTGCGGGCACACCAGATTTGGTGCACCAGCAGCCTTGTTGAGGTTTGAACTCAACCCGCGCATCGTCCGAATGGCACCCAAGCCCTGGGGGCTCCAAACCAAACATGCGCGTAAGTCTAAAAATATCATACAAACCTGCTCGCGCGATCAAATCGCCAAAATAACACCTAGAACTCTAAATTTAGCACCAAATCAAATGAAATTCTCAAGAACATTTTAAAAATTCTATTTTCTCAACTGGACATCCGAATCACGTCAAATCATCTCTGTTTCTCACCAAATTTCACAGACATGTCTTAAATATCATAATGAATCTGTACCGGGCTCCGGAACTAAAATACAGACCCGATACTAACAATGCCAAATATCAATCAATTCTTAAAAATAAATAATTTCCAAACTATTAATTTTCATCAAAAATTCATAACTTAAGCTAGGGACCTCCGAATTCGATTCCGGGCATACGCCCAGGTCCCATAATTCGATACGGACCTACCAAAACTGTCAAAGCACGGATTCGGGTTCGCTTACCAAAAATGTTGACTGAAATCAACTAAAATTAACTTTTAAGGCAAAAATTCTTATTTTTATTAGTTTTCAACATAAAAGCTTTTCGAAAACTTGCCCGGACTGCGCACGCAAATTGATGAGGGTAAAAATGAGATTTTTAAGGCTTAAGAGCGCATATTCGAGTTCTAAAACATAAGATGACCTTTTGGGTCATCACATTCTCCACCTCTAAAACAACCGTTCGTCCTCGAACGGACATAGAAAAGTACCTGGGCTGGTGAAAAGGTGGGGATATCTACTCCGCATATCGGACTCGGACTCCCAGGTAGCTGCCTCAATAGGATGACCTCTCCACTATACTCGAACTGAAGGGTAACTCTTTGATCTCAACTGGCAAAATTACCGGGCTAGAATTGCCACCAGCTCCTCCTCGTAAGTCAAATCTTTGTCCAATTGGATAAAGTTGAAATCTAATACATGGGATGGATCGCCGTGATACTTTCGAAGCATGGACACATGGAATACCGGATGAACAGCTGCTAAACTAGGTGGCAACGCAAGCCTGTAAGCCACCTCTCCCACTCTCTCCAGAATCTCAAAAGGTCCGATATACCTAGGGCTCAACTTGTCCTTCTTTCCGAACCTCATTACACCCTTCATGGGTGATACCCGAAGTAACACTCTCTCTCCGACCATGAATGCAACATCACGAACTCTACGGTCGGCATAACTCTTCTGCCTGGACTGAGCTGTGCGAAGTCGATCCTGAATAATCTTGACCTTATCCAAGGCCTCCTGAACTAAATCTGTGCCTAATAACCTAGCCTCTCCCAGCTCGAACCACCTAACTGGCGACCGACCTCATAGGGAGCCATCTGAATGCTCGACTGGTAGCTGTTGTTGTAGGCGAACTCTGCAAGGGGCAAGAACTGATCCCACGATCCTCCGAAGTCTATAACACAAGCGCGGAGCATATCCTCAAAGATCTAAATAGTACGCTCGGACTGCCCGTCTATCTGAGGATGAAATGATGTGCTCAACTCAACCTACGTACCCAAATCACGCTGAACTGCCCTCCAAAAGTGCGAGGTAAACTGCGTACCTCGATCAGAAATGATGGACACGGGCACACCGTGAAGACGAACGATATCACGAATATAAATCTCTGCCAACCGCTCCGAGGAATAGGTAACTGCCATGGGAATGAAATGCGCTGACTTAGTCAGCCTGTCCACAATGACCCAAACTGCATCGAACTTCCTCTGAGTCTGTGGGAGTCCAACAACAAAGTCCATAGTGATACGCTCCCACTTCGACTCAGGAATATCTAACCTCTGAAGTAAGCCACCACGTCTTTGATGCTCACACTTTACCTGCTGGGAATTTAGGCACCGAGCTACATAGGCAACTATGTCCTTCTTCATTCACCTCCACCAATAATGCTGCCTCAAGTCCTGATACATCTTGGCGGCGCCCAGATGAATAGAATACCGGGAATTGTGGGACTCCTCAAGGATCAACTCACGAAGTCCATCCACATTAGGCACACAAATACGACCCTACATCCTCAAAACTCTGTCATCTCCAACAATAACCTGCTTGGCAACCCCGTGCCGCACTATGTCTCTAAGGACAAGTAAATGAGGATCATCATCCTGCCGATCTCAGATGTGCTCAAACAAAGAAGACTGAGCAACTGTACAAGCCAGAACACGGCTGGGCTCAGAAACATCTAACCTCACAAACTGGTTGGCCAAGTCCTGAACATCC
>AWOL01S0015468.1:15682-57123 GCA_000715115.1 Nicotiana otophora | reverse complement strand
TATATATATATTCTTTACAAAACAGATTACTAGTACACGTCCTATCCGGAAAGTCGATAATATTTCTTTGATTGACTATTCTAAATATATAACAATTAATTACATAGTTTAATCATTAATGTAAAGTTTAGCCCTTATTTGGCCTTCCACAGGAAACTCTTACTCTTCTGACAAATTAATTCTCTACGATGGATTTTGCGGCTACAACTTTGCTCCAGTATATTTTCGCGCGCACATGAGGACAAAAATTGGATTCAACTTATTCATTTCGTACTCTACAAAAAATGTCTACACCATTACTTGACATTGTATAAACGTAAACTACTAAAAACTTGGGTTTAATTCATATTCATTTCTAATGTAATGATACTTCTGCAATTTAATGCACTAGTTTTACTAATCACATACAAACTGTTGAGACAATAATATACTTCCTCGTGAAGTTAATTTATCGGATACGGAGTTTAAAAAATAAAAAATAAAAAATAAAATTCAAATTTGTGGTCTAAAAAAACTATACTCCCTTCGTTTTAAATTATGTGAATTTATTTCCTTTTTAGTCCGTGCCAAAAAGAATGATCTATTTCCCTATTTTGAAACAATTTACCTTTATAAAATAATTTATAGCTATACAAAATATATGTGCCTATTTTTTAACGGACTAAAAAGGAAGATTAATGGTATGTTCTTTCTACTAGGTTACACTTCCAAATAAGAGGGTTCATAGCACTTCAAACTAACAACAGTATTTACGCCAAGTTGGTACCGACAGGAACTAGTTTTACCAGATAAATTTGTATATAAAGACCCCATCATATCCACCCAAAATTAAAACAAACAGAATCATTTTGAGTTGCAAATTCATCATACAACACGTTTACTATCCCCTATCTCCTATGCTCTCCAGTACCACTATCTCCTAAACCTCCACTCAAAAAACAAAGAAGAGAGAGATTTAGAATAATAATAATGAAAGAGATGATAATGCAAAACAATATGAGCACTACTCTTCTTGAAGCTTTACAAGCTATGCCCATGCTATTCTTCTTCGTTATCCCTCTCTTCTTCTTATTCCTTCTCTCCAAATCTCGCCGTAAACGTTTGCCTCCAGGTCCAACTGGTTGGCCTCTGATTGGTAACATGATGATGATGGACCAGTTAACTCACCGTGGCCTTGCCAAACTAGCCCAAAAATATGGTGGCGTTTTTCAACTCAAAATGGGTTATGTCCACAAAATTGTAGTCTCCGGTCCAGACGAAGCTCGCCAAGTATTACAGGTACGGCCTGACCATCTTATCCAAAAACTTAGAATAATTTAACTTAAATAATTTTACACAATTTCACTTATTATGACAAGTTACCGGCCTGTACACATCTTTTTAGATGATATGTAAATGTAAGAGGTACTCATTAGTACTTAATTAATTACATTATGTTTCAACAGGAACACGACATCATATTTTCGAACCGTCCAGCGACCGTAGCCATAAGTTACCTAACATACGACCGTGCAGACATGGCGTTTGCTGACTATGGACTCTTCTGGCGTCAGATGAGAAAACTATGTGTTATGAAACTCTTCAGCCGCAAACGAGCTGAGTCATGGGATTCAGTTCGTGACGAAGTGGATTCCATGGTTAGAATTGTAACAACCAACACAGGCACAGCTGTCAACTTAGGTGAACTTGTGTTCAGTCTCACTCGTAATATTATCTACAGAGCTGCTTTTGGAACTTGTTCTGAAGATGGACAAGACGAGTTCATTAAAATTATGCAAGAATTTTCGAAGCTATTTGGTGCGTTCAATATAGCTGATTTTATTCCATGGCTAGGGTGGGTTGGTAAGCAGAGTCTAAATATTAGACTTGCTAAGGCTAGAGCATCGCTTGATGGGTTCATTGATTCGATTATTGATGACCATATTATGAGAAAGAAAGCTAATGTTAATGGTAGAACTGATGATGGTGGTGATAGAGAAACTGATATGGTGGATGAGCTGTTAGCTTTTTACAGTGAGGAAGCAAAAGTAACTGAGTCCGAAGATTTGCAGAATGCCATCAGGCTTACTAAGGATAATATCAAAGCTATCATCATGGTAAGTTGCAAAGAAATATCCCCTAATACTTTCCCATATACATATCTTTTAATCCCTCCGTTTCAATTTATGTGAACTTATTTGACTAGGCACGAAGTTTAAGAAAAATAAAGACTTTTGGAATTTGTAGTCCTAAACAATTAAAAAAGGGGCCAGAGTATTTGTGTAGTTATAAAAGCTTCTGATTAAGGGTAGAATTGTAAGTTTAAACAAAATTGTTTCCAAATTTAGAAAGGGATCATTCTTTTTTAAACGGACCAAAAAGGAAATAGGTGAAACGGGTTAGTATCTATTTTTGGTAGTCACATATTCAAGAAAAGTGGAACAGTTAAAGAGAGTAGTCTAACAAAAAGTTGATCTTGAAAATTTTGTCCAAAGATAGAGTTTCCTTAATTATATAGCGGTGGCGTAAGCCATGCAAAACAAGAAAGTTTAATTTAGGATTTGAATCATTTGCTAATAGCTAAAGAACACGGCTGTCTCTGGCAGCTGATATATAACTATCAAGAATTATTGAAGCGTAAGTGACACAAATGTATTTCGTGAATTTTCCTCGAATGTGTTAAGTTTATATTAGTAGTAGTAGTATTTGTTTAAATCTTCTTTTGTAAGATGCATGCAGGTTTTGGTAAATTTTTAAGTTGCCTTTATGTTCGACAGCAGAAAGTAGGTTAGTTTTTAGAATAACAAGATTCCTTAAACTCTGTCAATCATCAGAAAATCAATTTGAGAAAAGAACAAAAAATACAAATTTGATAGCCTAAATAGTAAATATTGGTTTCAGTTTGTCACCCCCTTCCTTTTCAATATAAGTTGGTTTTCATGAGGGGTCTGATTTTTATGATTTTAGCATGACTTAGCGAGACTTATTAAATTAATTTTCTTGTGAAAAAAGATCTCACTTTCAAATGTAAACTATATAATTCCTGTAACTCACTGGCCTCTAATCATTCGTCTTTGAAATATCTCAATATCATGACACAAAATATGATTACGATTTTGTCTAGTCATCTGATTGTTAATGTCCCGGGTATAATCTATAGTTTTCTAGAATTAAAAACAAAGGAATTAATTAGCCTGTAGTTAGTAAATTCTTTCAAGTCTGTCTTTTGATAAACTTACCATTTAACCGTTATTCTATATAAGGATCCAAGTCTTGATACTTTAGGCATATATATTTTGCCAAGTGACAAAAATGGAATGGAGTAGGTAACGAAACTTGCAAGTACAATAACTGAAATATTTTATACGAAATATAGCTCTAAAAATGAAGTAATTACTTACAATTAAAAAAAAAAAAAAGAATCACACTATGAAGCCAATGAATATAGTTACCGTGAGAAAATTGATCTAATGTCGTAGTAATCGATTCATTTGTGTCTCTTAAATCCAATAACTCTATGATTAAAATAATTTAAGAAAAATGACACTGTATAGCCGCTGTAAAAATAATAGCCGAAAAAATATATAAAATTTGTATATTTTATATATATATATACATTCTGTATGTTATATATAAAAATTATACAAATTTTATACACTTTTTCGGCTACCGGATATAAATAGTTTATGACGCGGACTAAAAATAATAATACCCCTAAAATTTAAAACTAGCCAATTAAAGCCTATCTACAAAATTTGGTGCATTATCCCTTTGAAAATTGATGTTTCAATTTAACACGGTTGGTTACTAAGCTATCCCTGAAAACGATGTAAAATCTGTAGTTAATCACTTAATCTTAATCCTACCTAACCCCCACCAACAACATAAATATTTACTTAATTTTTATACATATAATATAAAAATTAATTAATTTATCTTGTTGGAACAGTTTCGTCTGTTTTTTCTTAAGGTAACTAGTTCTGTTATCTTTTAGGTGATTTTATTATAACTAAATTCTTCTACCACGTGGGTGTATAGAACTTAAACTTCCTAAAAAATTGGCACCTGACTCTGAAACAATTGCAGGATGTAATGTTTGGAGGGACAGAAACAGTGGCTTCTGCAATAGAATGGGCCATGGCAGAGCTTATGAGGAGTCCTGACGACCTTAAAAAAGTACAACAAGAGCTGGCTAACGTTGTCGGACTAAACAGAAAAGTTGAAGAATCTGATTTTGAAAAATTAACGTACTTAAAATGTTGTCTAAAAGAAACTCTACGACTTCACCCTCCAATCCCTCTCCTACTACATGAAACCGCCGAGGAATCCACCGTCTCCGGCTACCATATTCCGGCAAAGTCACACGTTATTATAAATTCATTTGCCATTGGACGTGACAAAAATTCATGGGAAGATCCTGAAACTTACAAACCTTCTAGGTTTCTCAAAGAAGGTGTGCCAGATTTTAAAGGAGGTAACTTTGAGTTTTTACCATTCGGGTCGGGTCGGAGGTCTTGCCCCGGTATGCAACTTGGGCTTTATGCATTAGAAATGGCAGTGGCCCATCTTCTTCATTGCTTTACTTGGGAATTGCCAGATGGTATGAAACCAAGTGAGCTTAAAATGGATGATATTTTTGGACTCACTGCTCCAAGAGCTAATCGACTCGTGGCTGTGCCTAGTCCACGTTTGTTGTGTCCACTTTATTAATTGAAGAGAAAAATGGGGGGGATTTTACTTGCATCAAAGAGTGGTGCTTGTGATTTTCCACCTTTTGGTTAAATATACGAATTATTATTCTTGGGCACAGAAAAGGATCATACGACATGGTTTGTTTTGATATTTTACCTTTATTTTTGTTTGTTATTCCATTATAGTATGGTGCATACATATAATCGAGTAGAGTCAAAAGCAAGGACGAAAATAATTGCTTGAAGGAGTTGAAAGGGAAAGAGGAGGGAATTGAATGGTATTATGTATATGAGACCCTTTCTCTGTTTTCTTGTTCTCGTAAATTTCGACATTTGGCTTGTAAATGTCTTTTTTCTTCTTTTGAACACACAATCCTTATCAAATAAAGACTTGATCCTGGTTGAATTATTTGTGACTATTTTTCTTTTTTCTTTTTGGTACCTGTTCATTTTGATTGAGTTAGTAAGTAGTTTAATTCAACTCTGTTATTGGGTACATGCACAAGACAAGCAAAGATGATTTACTAGTTAGATAATTCGATTGAGATGGATTAGAAAGTTGTGAAATTAAATTTAAACCCCTAAAGGAAACCTTGATCATATTATATTAATTCACACTAGTTGTATGGAATACTTCCATCCATATCACTAGATTATAAATCTTGTTTTTTACTGATGAAAATTTAATTTAAGTTATGGTTTAAAGGATTTTTTCCTCTTTTATCCTTGTAAAATTGTTTACCCGAAAAACGGATACAATTGAATTTATACGCGGCTCTAAAGATACTTAATATAACTTGGCACAAATTGAAGAAATATATATATTAATATTGAAATCAATTGTAAAAGAAATAAATGCAAACCAAGTGAATCAATTAGCCATGGCCCTCAAGTTCGATCATCCTCGAACCAAGTGAAGATTCCGCTAGTACATGAACAGAGTAACAAAATATTAAAAGCCGAAAGAAGATAGTATATAGCTTTGTACTCTTGGATGCTCTTCTTCTACAAATTATAAGGCCCCCTTTATATAGTAGGGAAGTCCTACTCTCAATATAATTCTAAATACAATAAACAATTCCATGATAGATTAATTAATTGGCCTCTCCTTGATATGCGCCGAGATTTCCGCCGATATTCTCGCCCAATTGTGGATATTCCGGCTTTCTATTTTTTGGCACGATAAGCTTTTCTTGATCTTGGCCGATCTCGATCTTGACTGGTCTCTATTTTGCTCGATCTCGATCTTGGCCGATCTTGATCTCGATCGGTCTCTATTTTGCTCGATCTCGATCTTGGCCGATCTTGATCTTGATCGGTCTCTGGGTCATGATCCCGGCAATCTAACTTTGCATCAGGGCTCGATATCACACGAGATTGAACCTTGGTCTATCATGTTCCAGTCTCGATTAGTCATACGAAGGGCACGCTAGGTTTTGACAGTATACAGATAATCCCATCATTTCTCGGAAAGAAGATAGCGAGAAACGATATGAATTTTCGAACTCCGACTCGATGAGGAATGACGTCAGCGACGAGCCCGATTATGACATATGCGACGAAATATCCCGTCGGTCCAGTTATCAAGGCATTAAATGTATGTTAGTTGCTGGTAGGCCATTACCGGTTCCGAACCGTCACCAGCAACCTATAAGAACCCTAGCTTTCCTCCTTCAAACTTTACACTCACGGCTCTTTCTACTCTTGCTTCTTCTTTAGAAAATCACTTTGTTTCAAAATTTTCACGCTCAAATTTTTAGAACTCTAATCAAACTGCATACCATCCTAATTATCTTTTCCCTTGTTTATTAATGGCGAAAACCTCTAAAATCGTGCAGCAAAAAGAGGTCGCTTCTTCATCACGACCTGCCGGTGGAGAGGCTACGGTGGAACCCTACCCTGAGAAATTTGTTTTGGTAGGGTGCCCAACCGTTATTGACTTTAAGGTCGAGAAGGCCTCATCGGTACCAAGCCGATATGAGCCGGTCTCGAGGTACATGTGCCCAATCACCGAGAAAATCCTCGACAGAGTGAAAGAGGAATGCAACTGAGGCAAAACGCATGTGGTAGTCCCATCGCCTGAGGAATCGATTACTACCCACGTGGAGGGGTTCCTAAGTGTTTACACTTGCCCTTTCACGTTGAGCCCCCTAGACCTTGTCATCGTCGCATTCTGTAAGAGATACATCGTGACCCTCAGCCAGATCCATCCTTCCTTTTGGAGAATAGTGATTCTCCTCCGATTCTTCAAAATAAAAATCGAGGTGTGTCTTTTCACCCTCGATCATCTTATACGCCTTTACAGTCCCCGACTTTATCGAGGAGGGCTGATCAATCTTGCTCGCCGAGCCAACAAATCCCCGTTCTCGAGCATAGACGAAACTTGTGATTGGGGTTGGATGGGCCGATTTGTCCGAATACGGACTTCGGACCTGATCCCTACTGAAGACATGCCATTTCTTGAGAAATAGAACATGAATCGTGAGTAGTATTTCCCTTTGAACGTTCAATTTTGTTGTTTTACTTCTTATCCTCTTTCCTCATCTATGTTTTTGGGGTTGCAGTTGTGGCCCAGATGCCGGAACCGATTCCGGAACTCAAGCAATGGGTCGAGGGCCTGGTGTCACAAAAAACATACTACGAGCATGATTGGGTGGAGTTATCGAAAGGTCGATGGGAGGCCCGCAATCATGGTGAGTTTCTCTCTTGGAACAGTTATCGTTCGAGCTTCTTCTCTTGCTTACTTTCCTTTTTTCCTTTGTAGACCTCGAGAAGGATGTTGCGATGAGGCTCCCATCTGGTGATGAAGAAGTCTTTCCATCTGCTCCGAAGCAGGCCAAAGAAAAGAAGAGAAAAGAAGCTCCGAATTCCCCGGGCTTGGAAAAGAAAAAACCAGCAAGGAAGTCTCGCAAGCCCAAGAGGGACACTGGTGCTATGCCTTTGGACTGAATCCGCCGATTAAGGTATGAGTCCGAAGAGGAAGATATTTCTAAACTAGTGGCCTGTGTGCGGGCTCGTATTTCGATACAAAAGTCCTCCGAATCGACGGAGGTTGGTGATGGAGCTCTGGCCATAGTTCCTGAACCAGAAAGAGTTGAAGCCACTACGTCCCAAGATGAGATGGTCGAGAGAGAGAGAGGGCTCGAGGTTTCCCTAGCAGTAGAAGATATCCCGAGGGATGAGCTCGGACTGATCCATATTTCTAGATCCCCTCAGATTTCGGTCCGCTATGATCCGCGAGGACAATACCTTGGAAGGTCGCTCTTACGAAGGTATTTAGGGGCTGACCGATATCCATGGCTTCTTGGATGGGTTTGAGTCCGCTGCCTCGGAGGATGCCACCGGGTTTGGTGGTTTACCAGTACCGAAAAAAATACCGTCATCGGGCGCTACCGGTTCTTCATCGAGCCCAAAACTGGTGGACCGATTCCTGGCCCCAAGTGTTAACCCCCGACCGCAGGCGGAATATAGTTTTTTCTATCCCAGAGGATGCCCGAATTTTCTCTCCCCCCATGGAGATTGCTAGCTACCTTAGATCCTTGGTGACTGAAGAAGACCAAGTTATGATGAACGCGGTGGGGGCCGCTTGCCTTTTTAATGAGGCCCAACATGCTATGAATCGGGTAACTTCGAGGGTCTCTCTATTATTTCTTTTAAACTCGGAGTTATAGATAATTCTAATATCTTCTTCCTTCTTTGCAGGCTTCGGTGTTGCATCATGAGGCTTTCCTCCGAATTCGGGAGGAGCACAAGGCTGAGGTGTGGGATCTCACTGAGAAAAATGATACTTACAAGCTTCTCAGTGAGAAGCTTCATGTTGATTTAGTGATGTCTCGGGATGAACATGCCGAGTTAGCCGAGCAGGTATTCCGAGTTCTTCACGATAGTGAAGATGAATTGTAGATAACTACTAACGATCTGATTCTGCAGGTTCAGCAGAGGTTCAAACAAATCAGATGGCTCCAGACGTAGGTAGATGCGATACAGGCCGAGGCAGAAGAATTAAAAAAGAACATGGATATCCTAGCCTCTAAAAAGGAAACTGTCCAAGCGCAATTGGAGTTGGCTTAAACCCAGCTTCCAGCAGCAAAAGAGAAGGCCTCGGTGCAGGTCGAGAAGATCAAGGAGCTTCAGTCTCGGTTGGATTTGGCCGTTTCTGATAAGGCAAGTTTGGCCAACGAACTTGAAGTGGCCAGGTCTGAGGTGGCCATGGCCAGATCTGAGGTGACCGTGGCCAACACAAAAGCTGATGCCAAAGTGGCCCAGTTTAGGGTCAACGTCGAGGTCATCCAGGCCAAGGCCAAGGGCATGGTAGATCATGCAAAATGGAAAACTCGAAGGGAATCCCTCGAGGGAGTTCATGTCTATGGTTTCGATATTATGGCTGAGATCGAAAATGCCAAATCAGAGGAATCCAAGGCCCGGAGGCTGGCCTTCTCTGAGGAAGGATCCGAGAGCTCAAGTGAATCCAAAGATGGAGAAAATACCGAGGATGGAGATACAACCTCCGATGAAGACTAAGCCACTTAGAATTTTTTTTGTTTATCTTTTGCATTTTATCTGAGGCCGTTTTTTGGCAGTTGTAAATTTTTGTATTAGGCATATTTGGCCTTTGTGAAAAACTATTGTATATAAATATAAGGCTTTTCTTTCCCTTTCGGCTCTCATATTTTTCCTTTGCTTTGTCATTTGTATTTATAAAGGTCGAAAATACCTTAGCGTAAAATAAGGTTGTGTTTGAGGGTTCAAACAAACCTTGTCTTTACTACCTTTCTGGGTTAAGGTATTATTGGGGTTCGATGTTACCAAAGTTTTTCCCCGAAAACATCTTAAGTTTGAGATTTTTGCCGAGGGTAGCCTTTAGAATCGGTTGTGAAAGAATTTTCTCTTTTTCGAAGGCCTATTTTTGTTACAAACTTCGGACGTTTCCGAACCGTGTTAAATTGGCCGTAGCCTTGTAGTCCGGAAGCTACCCATTGGACTTGTCTTCCCATTTTATCCGGGCTTGCCCGAGATAATAGTCCTCGAGTGGGGTGGTCATGACCTTCAGAAATCGGGGCATTGCCTATTAGGTCTTTTGCTCCCGAGGCCCGATGACTTGGGCTATTTGAGTCGGACGGCAGTCCCCGAGTGAGGGAGCGATCGCTCATATTCCGGTCAAGTATTGCCCTTAGGCTCATTATTTTTGGAAGTACGAAGCTTTTTAAGAGATGTAAAAACAATTAAAGTATAAGTTACTTGTAAGGAAGGTACTTCTCTTTATTCTCGATCAAAACAGGGCTCGAGCAATCTACGTGGGCACGGTTCATTTTGACCGTTTGGCCCTTATAATAAATCCTATGTATTGAGACCCTCCCTTTATGAAGTAGTGTCCTCGCTAGAGTTTATATTCGAAGATAAATACATATTCGAGGATAGCCCCCCAGCATTCGAGGTTGAGTGCAAAGGAACCTCGGATATTGTTGAATTGATCTTCGATGCTAATTCGTAATCGGGCTTGCCTCGCTAAAAACCTCGCCGAAAAACCCCATTTGGGACAAAAATCAGTTTAAGGGAAAAAGAGTGCAACACGTGCTTTCAGACCTATAGACTTCATGCCATTCGCTGAAAAAAGTCCATCATCGTTCCTTGTCAGTCACCTGTGAGTGTTAATATGAAAAGGAATGGAAAAGGGGCGTACCTTAGCAGTAGTACCGTTTTAGGTGAGATATGTTCCAATTGCTTCGTAGTTTTTCCCCATTCATCGTTCCGAACTTGTAGGACCCTTTTCCGGTGACCTCGAGAATTTGATACGATCATTCCCAATTCGGACTCAATTTCCCTTCATTGAGCTTTCGGGTGTTGGGGGTGACTTTTTTTTAGCACTAAGTCCCCGACATTAAAATATCGAAGATTGGTTCTTCGATTGTAGTATCTCTCGATCCGTTACTTTTGGGCGGACGAGGGCGGTTTCACGTCTTTTATCTAATATTTCTAGGCTCGTATTCATGGCCTCCTCATTTGATTCCTTTATTGCATATCAAAACCGGATACTCGGCTCTCCGACTTTGACTAGTATTAGAGCTTCGGCGCCATAAGCTAATAAGAATGAGGTAGCCCCGGTGCTGGACTTCGAGGTTGTGCGGTATGCCCAAAGAACTTAGGGTAGACTTTTCTTCCACTTTCCTTTGGCGTCGGTTAGCCTCTTCTTAAGATTTTGGATGATGATTTTGTTGGTTAATTCGGCTTGCCCGTTACCGCTGGGATGATAAGGTGTTGATAGGATTTTTTTGATCTTGTGATCCTCGAGAAATTTGGTTACTTTGCTATCGATGAACTGTTTTCCGTTATCACACACAATTTCGAATGGCATCCCGAATCGACATATGATGTAATCCCAAATGAAGTCGATGAATTTATTCTCCCTAAATTTCTCGAATGCTTGTGCTTCAATCCACTTAGAAAAATAATCAGCCATAAATAAAATAAATTTTGGGGATCCATTTGGGAGCCGCAGTCGAGGGTAAAGGCTTTTGTATGAACTTTTTGGAATCCAAACCCTTCAATATTGGTGGTGCCCCCGGGATCTGATAAACCCTGGAGTTATAAGTTTCCACCTTCTTGTCGTTTGCTTCGATCTTCTTTTCCCTGGACTCTATCTGCTTTGTCAGCTCCTCGAGCATTTTTATAATTTCGGGGTTAGTCCCCGATTCTTGTTCATTCGACCTTACCACGGCAGGCCCCGTTCTGTGGGTGACTTCTTGGAGTGGACCGGGCTCAGCCCTACTTGATGCCTGGGTTTGGATCTACAACTGAGCTACCACATGTTGAGCTTGTAGCATTTCAAAATTTATGTGTAGGTTGATCCCGTCTTCTCCGATATTTTTGGTATTTCGAGCTGCAGATCGGGTTCCACCATGGATGTTGTTTTCGGGACCAGTATGCTGGTTTGCCTCGATGGCCACATGTGAATTAACGTCAATCGGATCCACGACCCAACGGGGTCAGCAGGTGGCCTTACATCACCGAGCATCACATTGTTATTCTCACCTTGATGGCCAGATCCGTTGTCGATATGCAGGGGCAGTAATTGAGAGTTCGTCATCTTTAGCCTAAAATCAAAGGCACTTCAAAGAGCAAGTGTAAAATTGTGTGTTTTATAGAGATTTGTATCAAATAACTACTATTATCCTTTGCCCCACGGTGGACGCCAAATTGTTTACCCGAAAAACGGATAACAATTGAATTTATACGCGGCTCTAAGGATACGTGATATAACTTGGCAGAAATTGAAGAAATATATATATTAATATTGAAATCAACTATAAAAGAAATAAATGCAAACCAAGTGAATCAATTAACCTTGGTCCAAAAGTTCGATCACCCTCGAACCAAGTGAAGATTCCGCTAGTATATGAACAGAGTAACAAAATATTGAAAGCCGAAAGAAGATAGTATATAGCTTTGTATTGCGTGGATGTTCTTCTTCTACAAATGATAAGACCCCATTTATATAGTAGGGAAGTCCTACTCTCAATATAATTCTAAATACAATAAGAAATTCCATGATAGATTAATTAATTGGCCTCTCCTTGATATACACCGAGATTTTCGCTGAAATTCTCGCCCAATTGCGGATATTTCGGCTTTCTATTTTTTGGCTCGATAAGCTTTCCTTGATCTTGGCCGATCTCGATCTTGATCGGTCTCTATTTTGCTCGATCTCGATCTTGGCCGATCTTGATCTTGATCGGTCTCTGGGTCATGATCCCGGCAATCTAACTTCGCACTAGGACTCGATATCACATGAGGTTGAATATTTGTCTATCATGTTCCAGTCTCGATTAGTCATACGAATGGCAAGCTCGGTTTTTGACCGTATACAAAAATGTTTACGATTGTATCTAACTATTTAGTCATGTGCACAAACACGTCATAATTCAAGTCACTTAACTAGGCTTTAAAAGCTGGTATTTTTTTGAAAAAACAAACTGAAGGCATTTAGCGGTAGGAGAGCTTCGGTCGAGTTATTTATAATATTGCTCTTTCTAATGTGAAACTAGTTGTAGGATCTGTTAATTCCCTTTACTTCCCATTAATCATCGTCCACATGAAATGCTGAAGCAACGTTTAGCTTCGAGCTGCTTGTAATTTCTCAAACTAGAGTTGGCATCCTGCTTTTTTCATTTAATAGACTCTGAAATTTGATACACGAATTAAATGCAAAAGCTAGTTGTTACTTGAAGTTGACGGCATTTATAAGCACCACTCTCTGTTGTGCTGATCATAAGCTAGATAAGCATAAAATATACTAATAGTAATCAAATACTTATTTTGTTGTGCTGATCAATGTGGACAAAAAGTCTGATAATGGTGGGGTTGAGCAAGTCTAAAGCTGTGAAGGGAGCGTTAAGAAGAGTTTGAATTTAAAATGTTGAAAAGTGCTTTCACTTAAATTAAGAAGGACACGGCACTGGTGGATGGTTCCAAACCAATTCTTCAACTCCCCAAATATTTTGTTGTTGTAGAGAGAGAGTTCACATTATTTGGAAGACGAAAAGCAAACGTGAGTAGAATATGTGATGCAATCTTAAGGGAGTTTAGTTGGATCATATTTCTCCCCCTTGAAAACTTTGGAGAAAGGACAAGCTTTCATTTTTTTGACATATATTAAAGAATAGTCAATTTGGTTGTTATGCATTTTCAGTTGATGAGTTTGAAAAACTTGGGTAGATAGAGTTTCATGCACTAAAGGATATATATGAACTTTTTCTATGGCTATAATCCGCTAAATTATTTAAAAGAATTTATAGGAAATATTCTCTCCACTAAAGAAAAGACTTTAATTTTGCTTTTTTGCTTTCTCTAATATGCATAATCTAACTATACATTGTCTACATACATTTACGTAATAGTAGTGGTAAAATGAAGAGAAAAAGAAAGAAAACAACAATAAAATAAAGAGTGAATTAAACTCAGAACCGACTCTGACATGCATGTTACATGTCATGGCATAAGTCTCCGGAGTCCATTACTCAAATGGTCACTCAAGAGTCCATTACTCAAATGGTCACTCAACTATCCCAAATTATCTGTTAAAGTCACTTTTCTTTTTTTTGTAACAACAAAGTCACTTAACTATGCATATAGCACTCATAAGGTCACTCAACTGGATTTTTCAAATTTTGAATTGTCAAATACCTATTTTACCCTCTAAATTATAAATATTTATCTTATTTTTTATTTTTTTAACTTTTTAATATTATAATTTTTTCCCTTTTAATTTATATTATGCACTTACCTATATAATAAATAAATTTTATTTATAAATTAAAAAAATAAAAAGTATTTAAGCATATATAATGCTAGAATAACAAAATAATGAGCATAGTAAAAAACATTAATTAGAATAATTTATTCGTAATAATTTTAGTATTAACATCAAAAATTAAAAAAAATATTTACACAGTTGAAAATGAAAGAAAATAAAGGTTGTAAAATATATATTCCATGCACGTAATATAAAAATAACTATTTAAATAAAGGTATTTTTATAATATACATTATATATGGTTGAAATTTATGCTTATATTATTATTCTGTCATTATATGAGCTGAAAACTAATTTTTTATTTTTTATTTTTTATTTTATAAATAAAATATATTTTTTTATAGGTAAGTCCACAATGTAGATTAAAAAGAGAAAAAACTTATAATATTTAAAAAGTTAAAAAAATGATAATTTAGAGGGTAAAATAGATATTTGACAATCAAAAATTTGAAAAATCTAGTTGAGTAACCTTCTGAGTGTTATACGCATAGTTAAGTGACTTTGTTATTACAGACGAAAACAAATTGACTTTAATAGATAATTTGAAATAGTTGGGTGACATTTGAATAATGACCTCTAAGTTTCCATCGAATTCTTTTACCTTTTAATATATCAATTTAATCTCCCGAACCAAAATAAAAAATAAAAAAAGAGGGACCAACATGACTTTTATCTAGAATGCCCTAGAGCAAGATAGGTAGGAAGTATGTACCAAAAGTAAAAGAGCTAATTAAACGGTAGGTATGGATTTCCTTTCTCTTTTATATGTTTTTCCCTTTTTCACACTTGTTCTAACACGAACAGTGCGCATCGTTTTCGCATTTATTAATCTGTCGTTACCCTAAAGCCCTTTCTGTGTTGAAAATAACCACAACCAATTAAGGAGTTGCTAACGTTCTCATAGCTTTCGCTGATAATTTTCTTAGTAAGATTCGACAGATCTTGGTGAGAACTGAGAAAGAGTCAACAAAAATGATGACTTGCAAAATGGTTAGATATTGACACACACAACAAGAAGTTGCTCTTCTTCTCCTTGCTTTTCACTTATCTAAATAAGACAGATTGGTAATAGTCTATCAACGTGCAAAATATATCAACAAAAAATGGCCTGAGATTTGTTAGATATAGTTTCAAAAAGTCGGTGGTAAATTTAAATGTCACAACCTCAAAATAGCTCCAATACATACATACACTATAAATTTCTTCATGTACCATACTGTCAAATCATACGATAAATAGTACTTTGGAGTTTCGTCGCAAAATGCTGGAGTTGGGACACTACTCCTGGCCAAGTGTTAGCACCACGTTTGCATATTGCAATAGAAAAGACTAAATCATGCACACAAAATCCTTCGTTGTTATTTTGTAGTAGCTAGGTACCGAAAGTGATGGAGTGGTCCAAATTGTTAAAGTTTTAGCTTCCCCAATTATTGAAGCAATATACTGCTACGGACATGCAAAAGATAGTTTGATAATTTAACCAAAATGTTAGGCATTTGGCGAAATAACCCGCAGCTATTGGTCAAAATAGCTCCAATACATACACTACTTTCCTCCAGCGCGATACTGTTTACAATAATTAGTACTTAGTCGCAAGTACCATGACCTTAAGAATACATGGCTGGAGTTAGGACACACAGGATACAGCTTGGCCAAGTGTTAGCACCATGTGCATATTGCAATAGGAAAAGACTAAAATCATGCGAACAAAATTAAATATTTTGTAGGGTTCGAAGTGATGTTTGTGGTCCACATGTTATGTTATGTCCGAATTAAACTGTTTAGATATGAAGTTCCAGCTTCCCCAATTATGGAAGAAATATGTTGTTACTCTCTCTCTTATGGGGAACTATATCTATAAGAGGAATGAGCTTTAAGAAAACGCACCGATATTGTTGAGGATACCAAGTTAATGTGTCTGACCAATTAATCTAAAATTTTAACTTTAGATGATATCAGGGCGGAACTTTAGTAGTAGTTCTTAGATATGGTGATCAATTGATTCGAAATTCGACACTGTAGCATAGTAAACAGAGATCCCTCACTGTCACCAATTATCAAAAAAGTGTCCACGTGCTCAACCAAAGAAAAAGAATCAAATATGAACGAGATGGAACATGTCTAAGACATAATTAAAATAAGTAATTGTATCTCATCTCTACATAGAAGAAAATTTTGCACTGTAAATTTGGCAGAGAGGATTCAATTGATCACCCCTGGGCCAACGGGGCTCCGCCCCTGCCTTGACGTATCTTTTGCAAGAAAAACACGCAAATAGCCGTCCACCTAATTTCTTGAACTAAAAATAGTCAGTGGATGTATAATTCATATATAATATATGTATAACTATGTGTAATCAATGTATAATCTATATATACCGGCTAGAAAAAGTAAATATTGAATTTGGCCGGCTATTTGTATAACAATGGGTCATGGGAGAGCCCAAGCATCTACGCGCACATGCATGGATCCATAAAACACACCAGTCGTTCAAAAAGCAAAATAAGAAATTAAAAAAAATGCAACAGGATTGCACGTTTATTTGAGTCCACTAGACCACTATAATTATAATGTCTGGCTAATGCGATTGGGATTTAGGCGTCAAACAACTCTGCTTTATCCATTGAGCAGCAAGGATGTTGAAAAACAATATTTTTTTAATCAATAATTAGCATTGTACTTCAACCACTTACTTCAAAATACGGACTACGGCCAAACCAACAGCAGATATAGAGACAAGGGTACCAATACAATATTTTATAACATCATATTTTGCAGCTTCCAACTGAGCCCTTAATCCATGAATTTCCTGGGATAACATAATTACATAAAAAGGCAGAATGGATTAGTTCTAATTACGGGTATCAAATGTCAATTTATAGTTGCGTATTACACTTACTCGGTCAAGTTTGTTAGTGAGGTTAGTGGTTTCTTGATTCTGATTTGCTAGTTCATCCCGGATTCTCCTGCAAATGAAGCACAACATTAGACTCTAGCCGTAAACAGCTGACTAACAGTTTATCTACAAACATATTACTAATGATTATGTGACTGGTTACGTAACCTACAAAGATACTGAAGATGATGCACAAAATAAAATAGTGACAGTAGCTCCTTACCCCCTTTCAAGATTGAGATCCAACCTATGGCCAGCAGTGACTTTATCAATTTCATACCTGCAATAACCCAAAACGAAGACCAGAGGAAAAAATTACAAATTTCAAAACAAGCACACTGTAATATGAAAATGATAATAAGAAAATATAGTTTGTGAAGGCCAACCTCAATTCACTGCGCATCTTTTCTATGTCACTTTTGAGTTTTTCAGTTTCATGTTGCAGTAGAGAAAAGTGGTTCTCCTGGATCGCCGAATTAATAAAGCATGAATCATTTTACAAGTTTGGACACCCATGAATCATCATTAATGGAAAAAGAAATTATCCAAATGTAATAGACATATAGAATTAGAGGTTTACAAATTTGCACTACCCTCGTATTAGTAATACACCTTTGTACATATCTATGTAAAGTTCAATACATAAACTCACATGATCTCATCTCCTTTTTTAATCAAGCACAGGATCGCATATCGCCTCACCAATCAAAACGCGACTCACTCAGCAACCATATCTAGCCTGCTCTTCCATTCCAACTATTGATGACTAGTTAACTCAATTACAATGTCTCGCTGTACCCCCTGATTCAGTCATGTCTTCTCAAACAACAGACTGCTACTTTGACCACATAAACGGTGTAGAATCAAAATAGAAGATGTTCCACCAAACCACCTCGCCATGCCCTCAATGTAATTACTGTCACGAGACTGGTTACACTCGAGAGAAACGCTACTCCCTGCATGTTGCGGCTACCAGAATGCTTCACACGAAGAATCCATAGACAACATATGCAGAACATTATTCCCCTACCTGAAGCAAACTGTAATGAGTTTCTCCAGTCCCAAACATTTCACCAGTTGTCTCCTCAAATAGCCCCCCCATGTCAGGAAATTCTATTGCATATGTTTCATAGTCATTCTTCCTTGGTGATCGGACATTTTCTTTGCTATTCTTTGTCGTCAACTTTAGCCATTAAAGTAGCTAATGGTTCTCAAATGGCAATTCAACAAAAACGAGCTAATCATCTTTTCCTTTTTGACTTTAAAGTCTACCTTTACATTCCTAATCATCCTTTTAATCTCCTTTCAGCCAGTCGCTTGACTAGCACAGTTAACTACTAAGTAACTTCTTGAGCACTTTTTTGAATGCAAGACCGAAGTTCAGAACAAATCATGAGTCATGAGAGCTTACTACCTCAACCTCTACAGAACTTCCACTACAAGGTACAAGCCAAGCTGCAGATACTCGTGCAGTCTCCATACACGATTGTAATAATTGGACTAGATCTCCTTTAGCACAGTGTGGTGCATACGTCTTGAGTTAATATGTACTTCCCGACAACAGAGGATAGCTGAAAGAAAATAAACACTCGATTGAAACAACATGCAGCCTGCTTGTACATTCTAATTTTCCATTCTGTTTTTAGCTAATGTTCTTACATATTGCTACCTCATAAATTAAATGCATTCACTACACTATAGATCAGATTCCTTATTCCAGTTTTGTTTACAACACTTTATATGCACGACCAACTAGTGTATTTGGAAGAGAGCATTTTCTCCATAACATGGACCCTTGGGAAAGAGAAATTAACACATTGTGCTTCTAAGTGTATAACTAGGTTTTTTTTTAAAATTAGTTCTAGGATATTCTTGAGGTCAGGAGGGATATCACGGCTATTCGCCCGATTCTAACTAGAATATCTATCTGCAGATGTCACTTAGTTTTTAACTCGTCCTTTCTTCGCATATTCTCAAAGCAACATGTCATCTCTGAAATTTCACTTGTGCCACATCTAAGGCTCCTCCTTATCGTCAATATCTACCATCTATTAAGCCCCCACACCTCCCCAGAACCTCACCTCCTGTCGTACAAACAGTGTTAATCAACTTACACCTACTCAACGTACTCAGACCTTGCACCAAATCCTTACATTGCCACATACATTACCATCTTCATCACCTCTTCATACATCTGCCAAATCAAGTTTCAAGGTATGGAGAAAAAAGAACTTTCTAGCAGATCCCTTTGCACTATGCAGTTCACATTTTTTCATTTGACTAGTGCAAATATTTGACATAGAAGTTCAAATAGTTATTTCAAACAATAGTCAAATGCTAATGTAAAGCAGATTATTTGGGAAAAGAGAATTCACACTGACGCGCAATCATGAATGATACTAACTAAAGCGGCTATTAATCTAAAACTCACTATTTACAGGTTCACTGGCTATTCTATGTGGTGATTCATTTTAAGAGATTAAATTCATGTTACTATACTCAGATCGAGATGTAGCCGAGCTTTTGCAACATCAAGTCGGACACTAAACCCAGAAGCAGCGTGATGTACATATAAATAATCGCTCTTTACTACTAAGTATATTCTTCACTAAACATTTTAAATAATACAATCAGCATACCAACTAAACAACTGAGATCATACAAAAAAATTAAACACCTGAGATTGGCTCATTATAGAACAGACTGATATCTCAAGTATCAATATGCAGATAACTGTATTTTTTCTGATCATCTATTAACCAACTTCCTTAAGGGAAAGGTCCAGTAGTATGTGGGCGGATGTGAGTATATTTAAGAACCAACAGGATAATGGACACGCAATTTTGATAAAACGGTCACACATGTTACACGTCTCTAATGCACCGGCGGAATGATTCTTTTTTAATAACCAAGAAATCCCAAAGGGCCAATGCACAGTTTGAAACTCAGTGAACAATGGGCCCGCCCCTCTACCCTCCTCCCTTAAATACCAGGCTTTTATTTGACAGTACATAACTAGTTCAACAACAATAACAACAACAACAAACCCAGTGTAATCCCACAAGTGGGGTTTGGGGAGGGTAGTGTGTACGCAGACCTTACCCCTATCTTGAGCAGGTAGAGAGGTTGTTTCCGATAGACTCTCGGCTCAAGAAAAGATATAAAAAAAAAAGAGGGGGCAGTAGCAATAGGCGGACAGTACACGACTAGTTCTTAGGAAAAAAATTAAGTTAGTTCGGCGTTGGAGGACTAACAGGGCAAAAATGCAAGTTTTGAGCTAGGAGAAAACCATCCAAATCATTATTGGCATATTTTCCCAATCGAAACATATGAAGGAATCAATGTGAGACTATTGGATCAATGGGTCCTTAGCACTTAGCAGTTCATGCAAGGGTTGGCCATGGCTGATATCTAGAAAAAGAAAGCCCTTTATAATATCTTCCTGGTGTGAAGAGTTCTCCCGTAAGATCACTCCATTTCTGGAAGAGAACATTTTCCTTCAATAAAGGCCTTGATAATTCCCAAAGGCCATATGCATAATGGATGACCAACTCATTCAGCATAATACCACTCCAAATCCCAACCTTTACCAAAATACACAATGACAAAGAAGAAAAATTTCCACCAACAGCATCTTTTTTATTAAAAAAGCATGAAAATTCTTTAAGACCAATCAATGCAAAACTAAATTAGCCATACTCAGTGCAGCAAAATGTGAATCCACAAATTTCACAGTGAAGAACTGATACCTGAGAGCTTTGAACTTCGGACTTAAATTTGGACAACTTGGATTCTTGAATCATCCCAAGCTATATAGATGAAAATAATATCACGTTAGTATAAATTTTAAGCTGAATTAATTCAAAATTACATGTATAAATTTTTTTTTAAAAATATACGTACTGTCTGCAACTCTTCTTTAGAAACAAAAGTCTGAGCAACATTTTCCAAGCTGTCATTCAAAACCTCAGTAATAGCAGCAGTAATAGCCTCGGCTTGCTTCGTAGGCACCCCTTGTGCTTCCAGTCTTCTCACCTAACAAAAGAAAAAACAGTAGTAATTCATTCTTAGGCCAATTGAAAAACTGAAAAATCAAATACTACTCATCATTCAATTTCAATTTGTAATAGAAGCAGCATAAAAAATGAAAAGCCAACAAAAAGAAAGAAAAGAAAAGAAATACTTATTACAAGAGCTAGAGTGTCGACGAGGAACAAGCGCTTGCTGTTGAAAGAAGGGTTCGAAATGAGTGTGCCGTGGAATCGGTTGCGTCCGGAAATAGCTCCGAGTTTAGGTCCAAAATATCCGACCCGTTTACATGCCGCATATGCGGCCATTTGAATTCATGCGAAGCAATCGTCTTCGTGGTTCCGATCGTTGTTGAGCATACAGTTGAATTTGTGATTTGTGAATCAAAAAGTAGATGTGAATGGTAGGAGCAGGAGACGGAACACGTTTTTCTTGGGGATAATGAAATAGTTCAGGATTTCTTTATTTGGTTATTGTTTTTTAATAATGTTTGAACCTTTGCTTGCTCCTCCTTTCAGCTTCCATTTTCAGGGAGTATTCCCGAAAGAGAAAAACCGCCAGCAATTGCAAGCAATTTGGATCCTTGTAAAAGGTTTGCAAAAAAGAAAGGAGCTTTTTAGAAAATATTTTCCTGAAAATGTCTTTTTTGAGTTTAAAAAAATATATCTCTTGAAGATTGATAGTAGTAATGTTAGTTAATCACATAGTTTTATTGAATACTAAATGATAAAAAATCATTTCTAGCAACTAAACGCTAAAAACTTCACTTATTTTCAAAAAATATTTTCCATCACACCAAACACACAAAAGATAGGATAATATTACATTTACTTTTTGGATTTTATAACCAGTTAAATGTATTCTAGAAAAATTGGAATATCAAATAGAATAGGATCGAGCTAAGAAAAAAAGAGTGTTAAAGAAGTTATCTTGACCGAAAATAAAAAATGAAAGAAAAAAGAAGTTACTGAGCCACAACCACGGGGCAAGAACCTGGCGTCCTTCATTTAAGGAATGCAGGTTACTTTTACGTGACGTTTGTCCTGCTTTATATTTTTAAGTAAAATCTAAGGAATTATTAGTAGTAACAATTATAGTAACTAGAAATAAAAGATTCTTACTTTGATATTGTTGGAATAAGAGCATTCCTTAAATGAAAAATCAATAGTACAAACACCAAAATAAATTTCATAAGACATATTACAAGGCGAATGAAGCAAACGGTAAACATTATTTGGTGGAGCAGTTTGCAGCTCAATGCTCTTCTATCCATTTCTTCTATTTCAGGATTAGAATAATCCTACTTTGGCCGCCGATAGAAGATGTCATCAACACTTTCTTTTATACGGTTTCCCACTTTCCGCAAGTTCTTGGCTACTCCCATTGCAACCAAGTTAGCGTTCCTGGTAAACCTGTATTTTCAAGGGAACAAACATCATCAAACAATTCTATAGTGCCTCACTTGAAGCAGACATCATGTATCAATATTCAAACACTGCTTGCCTGGTAAGGAACTCATCACCAGCTGCATGAGTTGGTTTATGTGATCGAGGTTGTGGAACTCCATGTCCATCTTTTACAAATAAAAAAGTTAAAAGAAAACACAAGAACCAAATTAGGTTGCCAATGATCAAGCCAAAACACAAAGAATGTAATATTCCAAATACTACTGCAAGGGGTAACAAACTTTACAGAACAAGATGCTGAATTGCATTGCATATCAAATTATCATCAACTACTCAATAATATGCCACATTTAGAGGTTGTCATCTGCTAAAGATCCTATACATTATGCGCGGAAGAGGCAACAACAGTAACACATGAAATAGTACACAAAGAAGCCAGAAAAGATATGTTTGAATCCGAACTAGGAACTTGTGCGCCACCTTCTCCTAGAAACTCTCGCTTGACTCATAAAAGATACAGATGAGCTAAAAAATACATGTCACAGATAAAACCTCAGACATTAGTTTAATGACCAACAAGTAATGGTGTGAGGAGATGTTTGAGGTACTCATAAGAGTATATTATGCAGATATAAGTTTTCTATCAGCATGATAAAAATCAGCATTCAAACTTCTGATTTCTACAGATAAAGGACATCTTAAAATCCTGAGAGATCGTTTGTTGAAGGTTGAAAAGCTGGAAAACAAAATATGAGTACTGGATAGATCCCGCTCCCAAGTGGCTAAAGTTACTGCTGGATTGATAATCTCTTCAAAAGCACAATTGTTCTTGCATCGATAGTATTTTTCTTTGTCCTGATTGAAAAGAGCTATGCGGACAACTTCAAAAGGTCAAACCAGCCATTCCATTCTGGATGTAAAACGTTGAATTCGATAACCTTGATCTTGCCGGATGCCCATTATATTTTATTGGGAAAATTTCAAAGACCTCCCTCCTGGTTTTGCCTCATCACACTAACCTCCCTTGTGGTTTGAGATATTACGCTTACCTCCCTTATTTTGATTTTTGTAACAATTATATTAATTTATTTTCATTAACAGGAAAAAAAATATCATCTAACTGATTTGCCTTTCTTCCTAACATTTTGCTCTTTTGAATTTATTTTAATGAACATCTTCTTCAACAACAGAGCTTTCACATAATCTTTGAGATGACTTCCACTACTATGAATAAAAGAGGTAAAGGAAAAGAAGTAATTCCTCTTGCGAGCTCTAATTTCACCACTTCTGTATGGTCACTGCACTTCATATTCGAATTATTAAATGGAAATGACAGATATAAAAACACTCTGATAGAAGGAACAATAGTTAGATGTCTTTAATACCAAATAGTAGAAATTTCAATTGCCAAACATCACCAGATAGTAGAGTTTCAGTTACCAAACATGAGAAGGAAAAAAGAAAGTAGTAATTAAAATAAGGAAAAAGAAAAACTTTAACTTTTCAAACATTCGTGACCTCATAGAGGAACATAAACGACGAGATTGTGCACACAGCATCGCCAAGTGTCTTCATATGAAGATTAATTGCTTTTACATAGAAGATGATGAGAAGACCTATAAAACAGCTGAAGTGCACTCACGCAGTCACTCCTAGCATAACTTTTTCTGTTCTAAAGGAATTAATTGAAGAAGATATTCATTGAAATAAATTAATCAAAAGAGCAAACGTTAGGAAGAAAGGCAAATCAGTCAGAGCCTATTTTTTCCTATTTATAAAAAATAGATCAAAAATAATTGTTACAAAAAGATCAAAATAAGGCAGGTAAACGTAATATCGCAAACCACAAGAGAGATTAGTGTGATGAGGCAAAACCTGAAGGGAGGTCTTTGAAATTAACCCTATTTTATTTATAATGTCGCTTCCAAGCTTAAAACAGTCATTAGACTTTAAATGAACAAGGATAAACAGTTCTTCAGCAACAAATAGAAAAGTAATTTTAAGTTTTCCACGAGGATTTGTCGATAAAGAATATTTCTGAATTTTTTACTTCGAGAAAAATAAAGGAATGCAGTAGGTAAAGCAAAAAATAAACTTTCACCAAGCATGTAATTAATTATGAAAAAAATGTTACTGGAAAATGATAATGTTCGGGAAACTGGAACAAGAACACATCCCTATGTACAAAAATGTTCGAACCAAATTTAGACATCCACATGAAGCAGTAACACACTATACCAATAGCATTACATCAGACACATTTTTTGGCAGGGAAGAAATGAAGTCATGGCAATCACCTTCTTTCTTTTGGGCACGAGCATGAGCAGGAGCAGGAGCTGCATCAGCTGAAGTGGGTCTTTTATCCACCAAAACCTACGCCATGCTATCTAAGTTAGTTGAGCAACATTCTTTTGAGTAAACAGAAATAATACAAAAAACATGAAGTTATTAGTGGCTATATCTTCCTATAACTCTATCAAAGGATTAAATTGCATATAAACACAATACTGGTAAGAACAAAGAGGAAAGTAAAAACTAATATGTCAAAGCATGACACCTCCTACAGAAATTAATTTGCCTTCTCTCCATGTATGCCCGAGAACACATCAAAACATGAAACAAGGCATGAAGCAAACTTGAGCATTTAAAGTAGAATGCTAACCTCAAGGCCAACACAGACTGGCAATTCTGTTTGTGTGTCTTGAGCATCAGTTGATCTAGATTTCTGATCCAAGTATACAGAATAACCGACACAAGCATATCTAAAATCCGTAAGGCTCCGACCCTCTTTAGAAGCTTCCATCTCAGATTCCCCAACAATATATCGAGGTACTTGTTATCAAACATCAGAAACCAGTCTCAGCACACATTCAATACAGGGTCTAATTTTCAATATGCTATAAATGATAACAACAAAGCCGAACATTCAATGCATAATGAGATACAGTAGCAGAGGTCTATGTGACCAACAATTGAGTACGTCAGAGATTCTAGCTTCCCGTTTTCCTGCAGAAATGATTTTTCCTCAAAAGGATAGTTCACATAACATGGAATCACCAGACCAGAACTAACTCAGCTGCCCAAAATGCTTACTTTTTAGAGTATTACAGCACAAGTAACATGTATCACTAACTATATAGAGAGAGACCTCAGACCAATTTGGAACTATGCCTTAATCCTAAAGTAGATGGTGTTGGATATATGAATCCTCATTATTCATTCTGCTTCCAATCTTCGATAATATGCCTTTTGGGACCAAATAGGGATTCTGTAAAACTAGAATCTTTACATTTTCTACTGAGCCATTGAACATTATATACTAATATTTCACCTGTAAGTAACATGAGAAATTTCTTTATTTTAAGCTGCAAATTGTAACGAGTCCTGAATTATGAAACTTATAATTCCACGAAAAACAGAAAACAGGAATCACTGCAAGCAATAAAAATTAGCAAAAGAAATGCACAATAAGCAAGTAACAACACATTTAAAAAGGGGCAGAAAAAAAGAGGAAAAACGAAAAGGGTTAGAAGGGGAACCTTGAGGAAGGGAACGGCTAAGGCCGAGACAGAGAGGATTGCGAGAATTGGATTTGAAAGTAGACGAGTAATATAGACATCCTTTGCACGATTTTCCTTTATTCTTCGATGATGATACGCCTTCTACTTCACCTTCGCCGGAGCCTGTCCCTCCGGTTCCTACTCCGGCCTCTTTGATTGGATTTACGCTCTTGCTGTTGCCGTCGATGCAGCAACTGTCACCTTTTCCGGTCATATCATTATCCTCCCTCATCTGTTTCTCTTCTCCTTGGCTCGACTCCACACCAAAATACTCGATTCAGAATTTTTTCTCTTTCGTTTATTAACTGTGAAGCGTGTTTAACTTTTTATTGTTCCTCCACGTCGGCTTGGGGATTCGAACCCCGGTGCATAGCCTCACCATTTAAGTAGACCTATTTCGATCAAAATCTAAATGGCAATTGAGATTTAATACCCGAATTCGGATGGTCCGAATACTTAATACGGACTTGGTCTGTATCCCATAAAGAGGGGCCAATGGCCCGATTCGGCTTAAAGCTATTTTTAAGAAAAGATTACCATGTAAATATTAAAACATATACTGGTAATTATTTAACGTACAAATGTTTTTCCTCCATTACCTCAATCATAGAACAAATGAAAATGAAAATTATGAAATAGCACAATAAAATGTGAAGAAACAAGAAAAAGATCACTTTCTCTTTCATTCTTCACCTTATTCCTTGTTATCATTATAGCGTTTAAAATTATTTTTTGGGACAAAGGTTTAGGATGATATACATGAAACTAGACATTTTTTTCATGATTCGACAGTTGATTATTCATTATATACTTGGTCTTTTACAACCAATGTCGTATTATTTGTTGACATTATTATACTCCAAAATGAATAAGTACCTACTACTCCATTACTTTCTAAAATTCCAAAATAAAAGGTAAAATATTATTTTTTGTTATGAAATACTTAATTATGGTGGATGTTCATAACTTCTAAGGGAGTAATTGTTAGAGATATAGTAGATATGCCCTAGATTAAGTCTCATATTTGATGATTTGAACATATTTTTGTCAACGTTATTTGATATAAAATATATATGGCATTTGATATTCTTTTATTATTGTTATTAATTGCTTGATTAATTTGATAAAATCCTTGATTAAATTTTGAGACTTGACATTGCGATGGAGATCATGATAATGAGAGTGAAGTTTCTTATAATTTAATCTAAATTTGTTCTTGATCGTAGGATTATTAATTTGGACATTAGTAATCCGGTTAGATCAATATTTATGTGATTGTCTTTATGGGATAAAGATTAGTTGATCTCATTAACTAAATCATATTTTCGAAAATTGAGCCCAAGTTGATGGTGTTGCATCGGCTGGTCTACTTTTTTCATAAACTTGCCACCACTGATACGCTGCGCCTGACAGCTGAAATGTAGTAAAGGCTACTCCGCTCACTTCCACAATACTCATGGTGCAGAGAATACGGTGACACTTTTCTAGAAATCCTTGGGCATCCTCTGAAGCTGTGCCACTGAAAGTAGGTGGACTATACCTTTAAAATTTCTCAAGTCTCTTTTATTCTTCTTCTGATGCCTTTGGCCTGACCTCAGGCTGAACCGGAATAACAGGTTGTATCGGTACTATATCCGGAACCTGACCAATGTGAACTTGCTCATCTAGAGTCGTGGTAGAAGTCTGAGCTACTCCCCCAATCTGTGAAATTTTTGGTGCAACAGAGATCAATCCCGCCTGAATTAATGTACCAAACATACTCATGAACTGTGCTAAAGTCTCCTGAAGTCCGGGGGTAACAACAGGTGCTTCTGGTACCTGTCCCCCAACTGGAGCTACTGGCGGCTCCTCAACTGTTGTTCTAACAGGTGCTCTAGTCGCGGCACGTGCCCTTCCTCACCCTCTTGCGGCCCAAGCAAAATGCGCGGGTGCCTATTCAGTTGACCCGGTAGCACGTGTCCTCACCATCTGTGAGAGAATAGAGATACAAGGGCATAAATTCCAAATTCAATAAATTTCGCACGACGGGAATAAAAGAAGTGGAAATTTCCTAACAGTTTTGTAGCCTCTCGAAGATAAGTACAGACGTCTCCGTACCGATCCGCAATACTTTACTAGACTCGTTCGTGACTCGTAGAACCTATGAACCTAGAGCTCTGATACTAACTTGTCACGACCCAAAATTCCACCACAGGTGTCAAGACCCGAAATTCCCACCTTCGGACCGTGATGGTGCCTAACATTTCACTTGCTAGGCAAGCCAACGTTAGAAAACTATTATCCATTTTAAAACAATTTTTAAATTTATTAATAACAAGAAAACAAATGCGGAAGCAAAGTTTGAAATATAGTGAAATAATCCATCAAACAACGGTGTCTAAATACCATCCCAGAATTGATGTCACAAGTGTACGAGCTTCTAGAATAAATACAATTAAAGGTCTGAATAAAGTAAAGCTGTCTAGAAATAAACACACAGCTAAAGTGAAATAGACGGGGACTTCAGAACTGCGGACGCCATGTAGTTATACCTCAAGTCTCCTCCGAGTAGCTGAAATCCAAGCAAAACTATGGCACGCCGCTGGGACTAACTCCAAAATCTGCACAAGAAGTGCAGAGTATAGTATCAGTACAACCGACCCCATGTACTGATAAGTGCTGAGCCTAACCTCGACGAAGTAGTAACGAGGCTAAGGCGGTTCACTTACATTAACTTGTACGTAATATTAGTAACAACAACAATAATAGAAATTATTCAGGTAACTCATTTATAATAATTGAAGCCAACTCAGCAGTCATAACCAATTATCATTTCCATCAATTCTGTTGCAGCGTGCAACCCGCTCTTACCATATATTCACACTCGATTCTGTTGCGGCGTATGACCCGTTCCTCCAATATATTCATTTTAATCAAGTCTGTTGCGGCGTGCAACCCGATCCTCCAATATTGACTTTTAATAAGTCTGTTGCGGCGTGCAACCCAATCCTCTAATATTGACTTTTAATAAGTCTGTTGCGGCATGCAACCCGATCTTCCAATAATGTGCAACCCGATCCTCCAATAATGACTTTTAATAAGTCTGTTGCGGCGTGCAACCCGATCCTCCAATATATTCATTATACTCAATCATGTTGCGGCATGCAACCCGCTCCTCCAACATTTTCATTTACCAATTCTTATAGAAGAAATTTTTTCAATAAATGTAACAATTAATATAAAATTACAAAACAAGCATACAGTAATTATGATTTAATTATGAAGCAAACAATGATAAATAGCAAATTATTATGGAAATCAGGGAGCAAATAGGCAGTTTAATATTTAATATGTTAAATGTTAAATAACAATTAAGGCACATAATTCAAATAGCATGTAACAGTTAATGCAGGAATTCAAAAATTTATATTTGCAAAGAATAAGTGAGAAACAATTATTATAATAATTAATTTATGATTAAAAATAATTTATGATTTTTTAAGTAAGCAGGCAAACAATTAATTTGACGACGTATAGACACTCATCACCTCGCATATACGTCGTTTACATACAATTCACATAACAAACAATTTAAGGGTTCTATTCTCTCAAGTCAAGGTTAACCCCGACACTTACCTCGCTTTGCAAATTCCAATCAATTATTCAACCACAGCTTTTTCTTTTAAATTTGCTTCCGAAAGTTTCAAATCTATTCATAAACAATTCGATATATTCAATACGAATCATAGGAATTAATTCCATATGAGTTTACAAATTTTCCGGATAAAAATCCAAAATTCATTAAAATATTCGGCAGTGAGACCCAAGTCTCAAATCCCGAAAAAACTCGCGAAATTCGAACACCCGTTCCGATACGAGTTCAACCATACCAAATTTGTCCAATTCCGATATCAAATGGACCTTCAAATATTAAATTTTCATTTTTAAAAAGTTTTACAAAAATTCCAATTTCTTCCATCTAAATTCGAAATAAATGATGAATATAGACATGGATTTGTGAAATATAATCACTTTATGATAAAGAACACTTACCCAGTTTAAAGTCGTGAAAATTCCTCTTGAAATCGCCCAAATCCGAGACTTAAAACTCAAAAATGAGTAAACATGGCTAAGACCCGATTTTATCTATTCTGCCCAGCATTTTCGCATATGCGGTGCCTGGGCTCGCATCTGCGAGAAAAATTTCGCATTTGTGAAAAGGGACTGCCAGGCGAGGTTCTGCATCTGCGAACAAAATGTCGTACCTGCGACATCCGCATCTGCGCACAAGGGCCGCACCTGCGAAGGCCGCATCTGCGATGGAAGTTTCGCTTTTGCGAGCTCGCACCTGCGGTCAAAATTCCGCAGGTGCGATTACACCAAAACTCAAATTTTCAGATTTTGCTTAAGTCCAATTCTTGTTCCGATTTCGATCCGTTTCACTCTCGGGGTATTCGGGACCCCGCTCGAATATACCAACAAGTCCCGTAACATAATACGGACTGACTCGGGGTCTAAAATCACATCAAACAATACTGAAATTACAAATCACACCCCGATTCGAACTTTGAGTTTTAAACTTTCAATTTACAAATCTCGTGCCAAAACATATTAAATGAATCTGGAATGACTTTAAATTTGGCACACAAGTCATAAATGACTTAACGGAGCTGTTCAAATTTCCAGAATCGGATTCCGGCTCCGAATCAAAAAGTCAACCCTGTAATCAAACTTGGAATATTTAGCCTTTAAATTGCTAGTTCTGTTAAATGGTCATAACTTGAGCTAGGGACCTCCAAATTAAATTTCGGGCATACGCCCAAGTCCCAAATCACGATACGGAGCTATCGAAACTGTCAAAATACTGATCCGGGTTCGTTTGCTAAAAATGTTGACTAAAGTCAACTCACTTGAATTTTAAAGCTCTATTTCCCATTTTAATTCATTTTTCACATAAAAACTTTCCGAAAAATTGTACGGACTGCGCACACAAGTCGAGGAATGATAAATGGTGCTTTTCGAGGTTTTAGAATACAGAATTACTTATTAAATTTAAATATGATATTTTGGGTCATCATAACAAGTGTCGTGATGGCACTTAGTCTCCAAGACTAGGTAAGTCAATTACAATTATATTTCAAGTTTTTTTTTATAATTACAAACAACCTCCCAAGATTGGTAATACTGAGTCACGAACGCTAACTGAATACATGGAATAATCTCAAAGATCGAATATTCAATACTGTTTGATTAATAATTAACAGTACAATAAAATGGAAAGACTCCAAGGGACTGCAACGACCAAGCAGCTCTACCTTGAATCCTTGCGATCCTGCTTTAACTCTGTCCGAGTCCAATATCTCCAATACCTGGCTCTGCACAAAAATGTGCAGAAGTGTAATACGAGTACACGACAATCGGTACCCAGTAAATATTACGACTAACCTCAGTGGAGTAGTGACGAGGTACCGTTAAGACACTCACTAGTCTAATAACCTGTGTAATATAGTATACAAAATAATAGGAAACCAATAACAATAAGGGCAACACAAACCAACCAATGATATGCACAGCATGACAACAAGAACACCATTAATATTACTCAACAAATAATAAATACAAGTACACCCAATTAAATCAAGTCTTTTAAATATAAATCTTTCGCCTATATGCTTCTCAAATAATACTCTTCAGGATATAATATTTTTCAATAAATATATTTCGAATATACTCCTTTCAAATAAATATCTTTCGAATATAATTCTTTCAATAAATATCTTTCAAATATAATTCTTTTAAATATATATCTTTCGAATAAAATTCTTTCAAATAAATCTCTTTCTAATATAATTCCGTCAAATAAATATCTTTCGAATAAAATTCTTTCAAATAAATCTCTTTCTAATATAATTCCGTCAAATAAATATCTTTCGAATAAAAGTCACCATGTGATACCTCATTTCAAAATCATAAAGTACGGGTCTCAGTCCAGTTTTATATTTCCACAGCACCTCGTGCCAATTTTTTTATCACAACCGCACGGACAACTCACGTGCCAATATCATCATCATTTAACAACGGCACCTTGTGCCTACATTTCATATCGCAACTGCACGGATAATTCACGTGCCAATATCATCATTATTTACTCACGGCACCTCGTGCCCACATTTGTTTTCATAATCCGCCTGGCAATAGCCACAGGCTCCCAATTTCAACATAAATCAGACTATTATCAATTTACCAACAACAAGACAAATTGCACAAGGTATAAAAATAAACACAAGAAAAATCACAACATCACATAAAAATCACCAACGCAACAACTCCACATCATCACATATCATCCCTGACAATAGCCATCCTTATCACTCTTATAATAGCCTACATTATCCCTTCGCCCTGACAATATCAATAGCCACCCTTATCACTCATATTGCCACCTTTATCTCTCTTATAGTCACCCTTATCTCTCCTATAGCCACCCTTATCACTCCGCCCAGACAATATCCTAACACACATAACAATAGTGAAATGCCACCCTTATATCCTTAAAATAATAATAACTCAAATAACACAACAGAAATTTACACGAAATATTATCATGGCTACATAACAAAATCAATTCATATCACAATTTGCCCAATGGCCACAACCAATTCCAAAGATGTAACAAATCAATTAGTTCCATAACAAATAGCCGAAGGCTCTACACAATGTGTATAAAACCTCAAAGAAAAAATAGAGATAGAAATTACTCAGCATAGGGCAATACCTTCATTAATCCAAATTCTTAATAATTATATAAACACGTCTTCTTAAGCTCATTTAATTAATTATTTGTAGATAAAAAATCCATAATAAAATTTAATTCCAAGAAATATCAAATCACCAAATTCACGGAATCCACATAAATATACAAGTAATAATCACATCAAATTGTCATATAAAAATAAATTCAACAAACTCGAATTAAGGCATGTCAAATAGATAATTAAATAAGTGCCAACAATTATCCAATTTACTACACAATATACCTAAGACTTTAACCCAATATATTTGGCACATATAAGCCCGAGTACGTACTCGTCACCTCACGTACACGGCTTTTCACATTTCACAAATGGCACATAAGACTTGATGCCTAAGGGGTAATTCCTCCACTCAAGGTTATGCAAGATACTTACCTTTTGGAAGTTATGTCGATATTCAAAAATTGCTTTCTTAATCGAATTGACCTCCTGACAGCTCAATCTATCCAAATTAATTGTATGACTTCATTAAAATTCATCGAAAATAATTTCGGATAATAAAACGTCAACTTAAAAATTTATTCTAAAAATCATCAAAATTCAATGCGGGGCTCGTCTCTCAGAATCTGACATAATTTTCATGAAATGCGAACACCCATTCTGATACGAGTTCAACCATACCAATTCTATCAAATTCCAATAACAACTCGACCTCCAAATCTTAAATTTTTCGTTTTTGGAAGATTTTGCAAAAATCTTGATTTCTTCCATTTAAATCTGAATCAAACGATGAATATAACCATAGATTTATAAAATATAATCACTTTAGGATATAGAATACTTACCCCAACCAAGCTTGTGAAACATCCCTCCAGAATCGTCCAAATCCGAGCTGCAAAAATTCCAAAGCGAAAATGGAAAAATGACTAAGTTCAATCCTTATGTTTCTGCCGAGTTTCGCACCTGCTGAATGCTTTTACGCTTCTGTGTGCTCGCTTTTGCGAGAGAAATCACACTTCTGCGAACGTGCACTGCCTAGTCGACCCTCGCATATGCGGAAGCATTTCTGCTTCTGCGCGCATCGCATGTGCGAGGCCATTGCCCGCTTCTGCGCAACTGGTCGCTTCTGCGGTTCTTCTTGCACTTGCGCTTCTGCGTAACGAGTTGTCGTTTCTGCGGTCTTCTCAGCTCCCCCTCTTCAGTCGCTTGTGCGAGAAGCATCTCGCTTCTGCGAGGTCGCTTCTGCGATCAAGCTTCTGCAGAAGGGATCATACCAGCAAGTCCAAAATTCCAGCAGTTTTCTTCAAGTCAAAATTGATCTGTTAGCCATCCAGAATCCACCCGATGCCCTCGGTACTTTAACCAAATATACCAACATGTCCTAAAATACAATACGGACTTAGTCGAGGCTTCAAACCACGTCAAACAACGCCAAAATTACGAATCGCGCATCGAATCGAATTATGAGTTTTCAAATCTTCCAACTTCTATATTTTGCGCCGAAACGTATCAAATCAAGACGGAATAACTTCAAATTTTGCACACAAAGTCATAAATGACGTAATGGAGCTATTCCAATTTCTGGAATCGACATCCAACCTCGTTATAAAAAATTCAACCTTCGATCGAACTTTACAAAAGTCTTCTATTTTCCAACTTCCGCCAAAATGCGCCGAATTGTCCTACGGACTTTCAAATTCAAATCCGAACATACGCCTAAGTCCCAAATCACCATACGAAGCTATTGACATCATCAAAATTCCATTCCGGGGTCGTTTGCTCTAAAATCAACTTTCCGGTCAACTCTTTCCATTTAAGCTTCTAAATAAGAATTGTTCTTTTAATTTTTTCCGAATCTTTCGAAAATCAAATTCGACCACACCCAGGGGTCATAATACATATTACGAAGCTGCTCGAGACCTTAAGTCACTGAATGGGGCGTTAATGCTTAAAACGACAAGTCAGGTCGTTACACATATAGAGATATGATCATTGAACCGACTCATTGGATAATTCCTAATGGTTAGAATTACCATAAACTGTCAAAAGGATATTCTCTTGAAGAATGTGATGTAAGAGTTTTCTTTGACCTAAGTCTGTCATAGTAATTGACAAGTTATTTATTGTGCTTTGATACTAGACACCTATGGCCCTAGGGCGATAGTTGAAAGGATATTGGGTACGATTAAATACTTGTAGAATTTGTGATTGATCAAGATAAAATTTGTCGATTCTTGGTAATGAGTTTAAGCTCCATATTATCATGAATTATAAACGACCAAACTAAGACCTTGGCCAGGAAAATTGAATGAAAGAAGAAAAGAGTTTCTTAGGTCATTCAATGATGGATTATATTTGACATGAACCATATCCTAGGGTGACTCAGAGCTATAAGAGCAGAAAGAATAACTACATTATTCTTCTACTGGTTTTTGAGAGTAAA
Source organism: Nicotiana otophora (assembly GCA_000715115.1). Classification (NCBI taxonomy): domain Eukaryota; kingdom Viridiplantae; phylum Streptophyta; class Magnoliopsida; order Solanales; family Solanaceae; genus Nicotiana; species Nicotiana otophora. The sequence continues at coordinate 22,078 of AWOL01S0015468.1, read as the reverse complement.
TTGTATATTTCATGCTATCCGATCATTAAGGAGTGCTGCTAGAAGCCACCCTTGATTAGTATATTGTTGTGATCAGTTTACTACCGGCTTAGTATGAACCTATAGGGTCGCACACTAACGAGTGTTCTGATCTTTGCTAAAGGATTAATTACTTTATTATTTGATAATTAAATTAAAATTTTAATTAGTCAAATAAATTTAGTTATTAGTCCAAATAAAATATTATTTTATTCTTTGCTAGCACAGAGGATATAATTAATATTGTGAACAAATTGAACTTTTCTATTTAGAATAGAAAATTGAATTACATCTCTTGGTTGAAAATATATATATATAATGATGTATATAATATTAATAAAGGTTTATTTTATCCAAGTTGGAGTTGGACATGGAAAGTCCATCAAGGACACGCACTTACGTATACCCATTTAGAATGGGATTTGTAATTTATCATAAAATTCAATTGTGGTATGGACTTGGAAAACCGAAAACTACTGTTTCTAACTTTTCCATAACCTAATGGGAAAGTGTTGGTGATTAACAATATATATACATGTATCATCAAAAGAAACGTAGGAGTACAGAATATTCGGTAGAGCAATATTCATTACAAGGAAAAATACTATGCTTGCGTTAAGGCTGAAGGTTTTTTAGAAAAACTTAGCACAATATTTTTCATTCAATTTATTCGCGGGTTTCATTGATCAAAGAGTTGATAGAAAGTATCGATCTCGGTGTGAATACACATAGAGTTTTCGCACTATCGAAGAAAATTTTGAAACGAGACTCTCTTCACCAGGTACGTCTTAGATCCAATCTTTGACATGTAAATAAATTTTAAACACGAAAAGATCTTCTTAGGATTGTTATTGTCTTCCGCTGTGTGTTACGAACACCTATACGCAATCCTTTAGTAACACCCACTACGCTTCTCCATTAACCTCCTATTAGTGGCGGATTCAGAATTTTCATCAAGGGGTATCAAAATATAAATAATAAGATACATCAAAAAGTCAAAGGGAGCCAATGTATAGTAAATATACATAAAATAAAAAAAATTATCTAGCAAAATAGTGTAATTTTCTGGCGAACGGGTGTCGCTTGACACCCCCTGGTTCAATGAGACTCCGCCTCCAACACCTCCATGATCTCAATAGTTAATATCATGTTCATGGTATCCCTTTGTATTACCTAAATATCATCCTATAAATAGAGGGTTTGGGCATCATATTGTACACACTTGAATACATGGAAGAAATAAGAATCTCTCATCTCTTTTTCTCTATATCTCTTAACTTATTTTTCTTGTTATATATTCTTACTGTAAGTTAAGTTTCTTAATACGTTATCAGCACGAATTGCTCATTTTATATTTTTCTTAAAGACAATATGGTAGGCACTTGTTAACTTCTAAGGTTTTGGCCTTCTCATATCCTTTTGACTGCTAGGTAATTTTATTTTAATCTTTCTTCATAGTGGTAGGAGTTTATCCATTTATACTGGTCAAATTTTATATTCCTTACTCCTTAGAAATCAGATTTAACTCTGTCACTTTGTTATTTTCAATCTTATGCATATTTACGTGTTTTTGGGTGTTGTATTCAGTTTAATATGATGAACTACATTAGCATCTAAAATGTATTTATAACCACTCCTTGCGTTTTGATTGTCGTTAATTTTTGCTAGTTGAATACTACTACAACAATAACAACATACTCAGTATTATCCCACATTGTAGGGTCTGGAGAGGGTAGTTGTACGCAGACCTTATCCCTACCTTGTGAGGATAGAGAACATGTTTCCAATAAGCTCTCGGCTCAGAAAAACATAAGCACCACAATAATAAAAATATAGACGATAACTGAAAACTACACTAGTATAGAAATTTGATTATTTTTGGACACGAAATGATATTTTATCATTCATTATGATGGATATAAAGCAGATCATTTTAAAAGATGAATTTGTTGTAGTTATCATCATTTTAAATTATACAATTAAGCTATGCTTATATATTTCTTTAAGTCCTGAATATTTCTTTAAGAAACGTAAGACTAAGTTTCTTTAAGAAATGTTTCTTTAAGAAACGTAAGACTAGTTATCACTTTTCATTGAAATGTTAAAGTAATAGTTTCACTTTCTAGATACTCAAGAGTGTTCAAAACAAAATTTTTCTTTTCAAGAGTAAAACAATTTTGTGAGATAAATTTTATATTATTTTTATTATGATTACTGATATTGTGAAGAAGTATTTTTAATTTTGCTTCTACCCAAATTTAAATTGCTAATGTTTATTATTTAATAACTTCTATTTCTCTAGATAATTTCACTAGATGCTATAACTAATTGATAAAGCTTTACGGTGATTTGAGATTTGTACATTTATTTAAGAAAGAAAATTTGATTTGCTAAGTTGCATATTAGCTGTGTACAACTTTTTTGGCATGTGATTAAAATCAGGGTTTGAGAGTGAATCTCAATATTGTTTAGCCTATTATGCCATTGATTGAGGGTAAAGCGGTAGATTCAAGTCCGCTGTACCATGAGAATAAGACATCGGGTATGAGTTCCGATGCATCATGATAATAAGAGTTGAGTTCGAATTCCAACTCATTATAGCCTAACATACCTTTTTATGGGTAAGACATTGGATTTGAGTTCAAATGCATCATATTGATGATATAATGATGACTAAAGAAAAATAATATATTTTTCATGAAAAATCATGAAGTTTGTCCCACTTGATTTTCTCCATTCTTGAAGTGAATGTGATAGTGGCGCATAATAAGTCTAAATGAAGACAAGTGGGTAACCAATGAATGTGGACGTGCCAAAGACCAAAATAATAATAGTCATCATTATGGTAATTGTAAAAAGGAGAACAATAAGGGTTCTCAAAACAATCCTTCAAAGGTGAAGGAAATATGTATCAATGTGGTCTGTTAATACGACACACATTCACATGATTATAGTCCATTCCTTAAAAGTGTGACTTGTGATAAGCATTGTAAATGCAGACTCATTCCTGAAAGTGAATGCGAAAATATATATGTGATAAATAATTATGTATAAGTGTATGGACCCGCGGTTCGGACTTTTTGGATTGAACAGTACCCTACGGACTGAGAGCAAAATGTTTCGCAGAAGAACGCATTTCTGCGGCCCATTATGCGACCACATAATCACTCTGCGGAACGCATAATGGCCGCAGAGTGAAGCAGTAAGTTTGGCCAATTTGAGGTCAGTTTTGCGGTCGATTATGCGACCGCATAATCGATATGCGGACCGCATATCGGTCGCATAATTCTTCTTGGATTTCTGCGGAGGGAGTTCTGCGGTGCATTATGCGGCCGCAGAACAAATATGCGGACCGCATACTGGTTGCATACCTGAGCCGAAAGTTTAGGCCCCTAAGGGCCATTTCTGCGGTCACTTTGCGGACCGCATAACCATTATGCGGTCGCATATGCGACCGTAGACCTGTGTCGGGGCACCCATTTTCTTAATTTAAAACCCGACCCCCATTCCGTTAAAACACCCCTTTAGTCTATTTTGAAGCTCATTTCTGATATTTCAAGAGTGAGCGAGAGGGTTCTAGAGGGAGGGCCTAATTTTTCATCAAATTGATCTTCAACCATCACTCAAAGCCTTGAAAATATTCAAGTAGAGCACTAAAATTCTTCACCNGGTTCAAGAGGGAGGGCCTAAGTTTTCATCAAATTGATCTTCAATCATCACTTAAAGCTTTGGAAATATTCAAGTAGAGCACCAAATTCTTCATCCAAAAGGGTAAGACTTCATCACCCCAGCTCTTAATTTCAAACATAGCTATAATGGGGTACTAGTGTGATACTTCATGGGTATGAGGGTGGTTTATCTTGCATGCATGTATGATAAAGAGTGTGGGGAAAAAGTAAGCTAGAACCATGAACGTTTTCCTAATTCTGGGTTCAATTTGTATATTGCTAAAATAGATTGAGGTTGCTAAGGGTTCCGGATAATTGTAGAGTCCAAAGAAGCGAAATTGAGGTATGTATGGCTAACTCTCTTCTTCCTAGAATCGAACTCCTGGTGTCCGAATAATGGGTGTAAGTTCCAACTTGATCATACTAGAATTGTTTTCCTTAGTGTGTTGGATTGAAAGATTCATGTTCCCTAATTGTTTTAGATGGTTACCATGCTATCATGCTATTTGAGAAAGTAATTATGATTTTTCAAGCTCCTTCCTTTATGTGTGAAATGCCTTATGTGATGGTACTTATCGACATGAATGATGATATTATTTGAACAAATAAAAAGGGAAAGACTTGAATTGTAAAATGTTCCCAAGTGCCAAAAACTACTTAATAAATGAGGTTGTTTGTGCCATGTAATGAAAGCTGGGAAAAAAATATGAAATGAGTGAACAATTGAAAGAGGTTATGTCTCAAGTGAGATGGCTTAGCCGATCGGGCCGTGATCGGACGCCATGCTGTACATATGGTGGCATTTGTATTGGAATTATTGATTTACATTGTGGATATGGATATGTCTCACTTGAGATGGCTTAGTCGGTCGGGCCGAGACCGGACTCCGTATAAAATCACGGTGGCATTGTGAGTTGTGGCATTTGGCACTAAAGATTATTAACTAAAAAGATGGAAAGATTGAATCGAAAACTATGTAATCCTTACTTGGTGTTTCTGTGTATTTCTGTGAAGCACTTATTGATTATTATGACTGCCTTCTCCTTGTTTCACTGTTCATTCTACTAAGATTGGTGTTTGCCTTACATACTAGTACTATTCGACAGTAATAACATCCCTTTTGCGGGGGGAGCTATATCTTTGAATGGATGTAGGTGGTTCCATCGCAGATAGCGTTGATCGCAGATAGTGGTGCTCTCCCTCACACTCATCACAGCAGTCTTGGTGAGCCCCATTTCCTCCTGGGATCATGTAATCCTTCTTTTGTAGAAGTTTTCACATTTTGAGGTATAACTGGGGCCTTGTTGCCGGCATGGTCATGTTGGTCTTTTGTATCATTAGAGGCTCCGTAGACGTTTATGTGGGTCGTGTATGGGTATCAGAGTGGTCACTGGACTAAGTTGTATTTTGAAAACTTAACTATGGCATAATGTATATAATGAAAAATGGACTAGCAACGTTTATTTATTTATATAGCTGATCTCTCCCCTGTTTAACAAATGGTGATGCGCTCCCTTTTTGGATTATGAATGAGTCGGGTAGGGAAAGTCTAATAGGCTTGCTCGACCGGGTTCACTCGGTTGAGCGCCGGTCGCGCTCCCCGAGGTTGGGGCGTGACAATAAGAATGTGTTTATGCATGGTTGGATAAATATTACAACTCACCTCTAAGGGAGGTTTGAGAAAAAGAAAGATAATGCATATTACTGTGTGGTTACATGATTATGTCATTGGTCGCGCATATGTATGCCAAAAATATATTGTCATGCCTTATAAAAAATTATTAAAGGCAAACTTAAAGCAAGAATGGTTTGTGCTTATGATGATTTTGACCATGACAATTATTATGGTATAAGTTTCTTTGTGAAGGAGACATTCACCATATGGATGGTGTGACAAAAGATGTTGTAGTACAAAATCAATTAAGAGCTCCGAAAGAGCTAATTATTTACTACCCATATGAATGAAATTGTTCATGACATTGATAGTGTAGTGTCACGACCGAAATTCCTACCTTCGGACCGTGATGACGCCTAACATTTCACTTGCTAGGCAAGCCAACGTTAGAATAATATTAACCATTTAAAAATAATTTTTTAATTTATTAATAACAAAGGAATAAATGCGGAAGTAAGGTCTGAAATATAGTGAATAATCCATAAAAATAACAGTATCTAAAAACCATCCCAGAATTGGTGTCACAAGTGTACGAGTTTCTAGAATAATACAAATAAGGTTTAAATAAAATAAAGCTGTCTGGAAACTAACGCACCACTAAAGTAAAGTAGACGGAGACTTCAGAACTGCAGACGCCGTGCAGTTATACCTCAAGTCTCCTCTCAGTAGCTGAAATCCGAGCAAGTCTATGGTATGCCGCTGGGACCAATTTCGAAATCTGCACAAGAAGTATAGAGTGTAGTATCAGTACAACCGACCCCATGTACTGGCGGGTCACTTACATTATTAACTTGTATGCAATATTAGTAACAACAACAAATAATAAAAATAAATCAGGTAACTCATTTATAATAATTGAAGCCAACTCAGCAGTCATAACCAATTATCATTTTCATTAATTTTCGTTGCAGTGTGCAACCCGCTCTCACAATATATTCATATTCAATTCTATTGTGGTGTGCAACACACTCCTCCAATATATTCATTTCAATCAAATCTATTGCGGCGTGCAATCCGATATATATATATATATAT
>AWOL01S0015465.1:40301-52518 GCA_000715115.1 Nicotiana otophora | reverse complement strand
TCTGCGACCGCAGAATGGTCACAGAAATGACCAGTTTAGCCCAGTTCTGGGCACCAGTTTTGCAGTCCATTGTGTGGACCGCATACCCATTATGCAGTCCATTCTGCGATCGTAGATTTGAGTTTGGAGAGTCAATGTTTCTATTTTTATAACCCGATCTCATTTTCACAAATAGCCTTTGGGCTCATTTTGAAGACAAAAAGCAAATATTTTTAGAGAGAAGTGAGAGTGTTCTAGAGAGAGGAAGAAGCTCAAGTTCTTTGTTCATCAAGATCTTATCCAAGTTTTGAAATTCAACAAGGAAATCTCACAAGATCTTCACTCAAGAGGTAAGGATCAAACCCTAGTCTTCAATTTCATGTTTGAGGTTAAAGATGGGTTATGGGGAGTATGATTCTTTGATGTAAGAGTATTATTTATGCATGCATGTACTAATAAGGTTTGTTGGAAGATTGTTGAGCTCAAATAAGTATGGATTGGGTTGTGAAGTGAAATACATCTTGTGGAAGAAACTTGTAACCAATTTGCACACCTGGTGTTTGATAAAATGCTCGAATGAGCTGAGACCAAGAATATCTTCCTAATTATTGTTCAGTTTTGTTATGTTTCTAATTAGATTGAAGTTCCTAGGATTTCTAGAATATTGTAGTAATTTAAGGAAACTTCAAAGCGAGGTATGTTGGTTGAACTACTCTCTTAGAATTGAATTCCATGATGTTCCCGTAAGTTTCAAGTATGGTTGGTTCAAGTTCCTTACTCTCATGTTCCGAGTTGTTCCCAATAAATTCAATTGTCCTGAGTAAGCAAAGTGTCAACAATTATGTATTCAAAATGTGTTTTGAATTTTCCTATCACATTATGTTATCCTTCGGGAATGTGTTCAAGAATGATATGTGGGTTAAACTGTTATGGTTTTGAGTCGTGTTTCAAATGAAAGCTAGTATGCCAAGCTGTGTGAGAAAAACTCAATATGCTTTAGACTCTTAATTGTTCATATGTTTATCTAAAGTGTTGATTGGAAATGTATTATTGTTGATAATATATAAAGATGGTTGGAAGTGAAATAAGTGAATTGGGGATGCCCATATGTGGCTGTTTTAACTAACATTATGCTTTGTATGTAGTTTCAATGTGTTTTGTCTTGTTACATATTCTTGGGTGGAAATTGTGTATTTCCCTTTTTTGTGGAAAAGTGTTTCAATAGTAAATGATGTGTTATTCATTTATGATTTTAACTTCATTTATGATTTTAACTTATGCTTCGATTGCCAACCATTTTACTCCATTCTTTGGAAAGAAATCCATTGTGTTTAAAGTCTTCATTACTAATGAACTTAATGTTGTGATTTTCGGAATATTATATGTATTGATATTTATGATGATGATACATGAGAGAGATGAAATGAAAGTGTGGAATATCAAATACGGCCACCGTGCCTTGAATAATGAATCTTGTGAATGGCCAAAAGAGCCAAGGGAATATTGTTGTTGTGATTGGTTAAAAGTACTAATGGAAATTTATACAATCTGCAAGATGATGAGGTAAATATATTTGTATTTATGTTATATTTGTGTGCAAACCATAAATGTTTTCGGGAGTATCGATAGTCACCGAGGAAGGGTAGGTTGAAATATTCTAACCCTGAAACTACACGTGCCTGTGTAGGAGTGGATTGTGATTATTCCCCTTATTTAGGGATGATATTGATGTGATAAACTTATTTCCCCTTAGTTGGGATGATATGATTGATAGTACAGGATGATGTTGATCCACACGACATTGTGGTGAGATGGCTTAGCCGATCGGGTCGTGATCGGATGCCATGCCGCACACATGGTGGTTATTGTGCTTGATATTATAATAGAAATTAAGATTGTGGTCGATGTCTCGGATGAGATGGCCTAGCCGATCGGGTCTTGATCAAACTCCGTGCTAAAAGTACGGTGGTATTGTGAACGGTGATATTGTGAATAATGGTATATCGGTGCTAAAGATCTCCCAACCAAAAATAATATTATCTTCGTATTTTTGAAATTAATATGTCTTAACTTGGAAATTCGATATCATTGATTGTTGATTGTTGTTTCCATGGTTTTCCCTTTTATGTTGGCATTCTATTTTGAAAGAGGACAGTTAGCTTTACATACTAGTACTATTCCATATGTACTAACATCCCTTTTGCCGGGGGCACTGCATCTTCTATGGATGCAGGTGGTTCATCAGTGGGCAGCTTTGGTCCTCATTAGTAGTCACTCTCTATTCAGCAGATTTTGGTGAGCCCTACTCTATTCTGGGCTTTATGTCATCTTACATTGTATTTTGTACTATGACGTATAGCCGGGGCCTTGTCACCGACACTTCCATTCTTCACTTTTGTTGCACTTAGAGGCTATGTAGACAGGTTGTGGGTGGTATTTGATGTTGGGAATTGAACTAGAAACGTTGGTCTTTGGCAAACATGTTTTTCATTATATCTATAAACTTGTAATAATTTGGAAATTATAAACAAATTTGCTAATGGAAATGAAATGGGAGTTGCTAATGAAATCTTTTCAATGTTTGATTAATGGAGTACATCTTCTCTTTATTCATGGATGAGTTTGGGTAGAAGAAAATCTAACAGGCTTGCTCGGCCGGGTTCATTCGGTTGAGCACCGGTCGTGCTCCTTGATTTCGGGGCGTGACATATTGATTTTTGATTAATGATTAAGCGTTTTGTTTATCTTATGGGTGATTAAGAATGATATTGATTATGACAATTTGAGATTTTAGAATTATCTAGGCGCAAGAGGATGGGTTGTTGGGTGTAGAAACACCATTAATAAAGGCTTTGATGCTTTATGCCCACCAAGTGTTTGATAAAATATCTAAGTGACTAAAACATGAGCATTATTGCTAATATTGGTTCCTCTTGATATATATTGCCATAGCGTATTGTTGAAAGAGGCAATGAACATTGTGATACTCTTAAAAAGGCCAAAGTAGAGGTATGTAAGGCAAAGTCTCAATGTTTGTGAATGTTTATGAATCTCCCTTTGTCTTATTCTTTATGACTATTACGAATTGCATCATAAAGTAGTTGTGCCTCAATTCCATGAATAGTAGTAGAATGTTTGCTCTCTAGATAACATAGTTTCATAATTCATTCAATATCCCATGAGACTCAATTATGACATATCAATTTATTATGAATACATATGTCAGTCCAGTTCTATTAGACATTCAAGTATCATGTAAGTCAATATGATTTAGTATTTCACTATCATGTATTGCAGTATGATTCTTAGTTCCTGATTTTAAAACCCTAAATGTTGAACACATATATTTGGGCCTGATGCCGCAATTTATGCTTTATGAATCTGTGGCCCTGAGGCCGTTGTTTATGCTTTATGCATCTTTGGGCCTGAGACCGCAGTTATGTATATGTATACTTGGACTCGAGGCCGCAGCTTATGCACATATATATTGAGAAGATGGTAGAACCAGTTGTAGAGAACTCTTCTCATAATGCAGGACCCATCAAAGCCTTAGAGCACAGGTTAGCAAGCTTGCAGTATGATATTTGTCCGCTGGGTACTTCTCTTTTCCATTTCTTCCAGCAGCAACGGAAATAGATGTTGTCTTTAAGAGAAAAAATACACCCCTTTAAAAGTGATTACTTTGTGCCCTAGAAAACCTAAAGTCCTCAAGTCACTTCTCTTCCTCCCATAAGTACATTCTCACCCCAAAGATATTCCCCTCCTCGGCTTGATTATCCTTTTTCTAGCTTTTTCTCTCCCCAAAGAAAAAGTCATATAGCTGATCATAACCCATTTGCTCAAACTATTAAAGAACCCAAATTTGACATTGCAAAATTAGTTTGGAAAAGTAAATATGCACTTGCAGCCTAGAGACACCCGAAAAGAAGAGGGAGGTAGGAGAAAGCTCAAACTATGCCAACTCAAAATATGCCAACTATGAGAACCTCATGATCTCTACCCTCCAAATACCAAGTCTCTATGTTGCTGTACCACAGAGTCATTTAGATGAGGTAACATCTCAAGGATCTGATACCCAGAAAATAGAGCAGCTTACTTATGTTTATATCCAAGAAGTTCCAACAGTGGATAGTTCTGAGGTAAGTACTATTTCCTCCCAATATTCTTCAGAAGAGGAACTTCCTCCCATTTTCATGAATCAGCTAATGGAGCCAGAGGTCTCCGAAGTTGAAGATGATTATTATGGGATGACTTATGAGCCAATTCCATAAAGGAGATATGATTCGGCAACAGCGAAATAGTTAGGTACTGGTTTCCATACCTTTACCTTGGATGATAAAAAAGTCTCAAGAGTGCCCCATCATTAAGGTATTCTTCGGGACTGGTGGAATTCCCTTGGGTTGTAGGACAATAATTCTTTCCATATTTCCTAAAATTGTACTTTTAACATTAGAATCTTGCATGACGTTTTCTACGGCGATGCTGGACAAAGGCATGCAAAACGTCGAAGAAAACTTTTTAAATGAAGTGTCTGTCTTTGGAAAGTGATATCATTGACAAACATTTACAGAATAAATGGGAAAAATCCTTTTTGGGATGGGTGTGTATGTGAATCTAAAATAAGAATTTGTATCATCCCTACCAAAGATGTTGGTTGGTCGAACCATGACATCATATAAGATAAATACTAGTCAATAACAGCTCCAAAAATTAGTTACATTAAGCAAGCCATTTTTATCCTCTTGATGATATATATGCAAAAAGATCTACTCTATAATAAACAATGAAGAATGATCCAACACTTGATAGAGCTTGCCCAGGCCGGACTTGATCATATGAAAGAATGATTTCTCATGTGAGGCACCAAGGAAGAAGTTCTAAAGATTCAGGTTTCCAAAATTCTCAAGCGACGGGTCCAAGTTCAGAAGGAAAAAGAATAATTTAGCAGGGGAAGACATGGTAATGCAAGAGAAAATAGAGCATGCTTTATTTGTAATAAAATATGACATTTTGCAAGGAATTGCCTGCAATCGAAGCAGTGTATTAGACTTCTCTCTAAAATTACAGACTACACAGGCTTTCCTTTCAGTGAAGATGATGTTCATGAATCCGTTTTCTCACTTGAAGAGGAGCCCACAGAAGAGAGACTATTTTTTCCTGGATGTTTATGAAGAATATCATGATGATCATTTCCAAATTTAAGAACCAAAGCCAAAGGTGAAAGAAGAGATCCACAGTATCACGGTGATCCCGTAAGCACAAATCAAAGTCTATGCATCCAAGTGGGAGAAACAAACACGTGTCATAGCTTTCGACCACTCTTACCTTAAAAAGCCAATCAAGGCTACCTTTTCTTTCCATATGATACATCCCATGTACCACTCTCCCTGTGGATATAATCTAGAATATTTTTTTGAATGAATAGATTGAAGCATGTCCGACCATGGAATGAACTGTGCACTTTAACATCGAAGGCAGAAATGCGTAGTGGTTGAAGGTTCCTTTCACAGGTCACTGCCCATGGGAAAATGAATGTTCCTGCCAAGAATGCCTTGAGGAGCTAGCAGAATACTATCGGGTGCCCAGAAAGAAAAACAAGAAGGCCAGAAAGAAAAAGTGCAAATCATGTGCAGAATGCCTTCGAGAAATGTATGAAAACGGTGACCCATCACTTGGCTTGCTCAGCTCCCAAGTAAGTATAAATACCTTGTCCAGCTATAACCCTCGGGAATGGGAAAATGTTCCGGAGAAAATGCTAGGCCAATAACCCTAGTTGGGAAGATGACGAGGTAGCCGCTTTTTCTAACAATCCTGAAATTCTAATGTGTAGACCTGTTAGCGGCGAATATACCCATGATTTTGCACCTCTTGAAAATTTCAGTAAATATGGTGCAGATCATGCTCCCAAAATCCCCAAAAAGAATGTTGTTCTGCCCTCAGGAGAAAAACCACCATCTATTGACATTGAAGCAACAATCAATTGGTAGTCTAAACATTCTATTTCTCAAAATAGAATCTTGAACAACATTGATAGCACTGTTAAAAATATTTTACAGACTCAGAATAAAATGCCCAAAGGTGTGGATAATGAGAAAAAGGTCAAACAGGTTGTAGGAATGTCTTCCAACATACATGACTCATCAAAGCCTTGGACCACAGGTTAGTAAGATCGCAGTACGATAATTGTCTATAGGGTACTTCTCTTTTCCATTTATTCCGGAAAGTGATTGTGTCTCTAAACAACACACCTCTTGAAAAGTGATGGTGTCTCTAAATAACACACCTCTTGAAAAGTCATCACCTTGTGCCCATGAAACCCATATGCCCTCGGGTCACTTTTCTTCCTCTCACAAGTATATTCTCAACCCAAAGCTATCCCCCTACTCAGCTAGATTATCATTTTTCTATCTTTTCCTTTACCCAAAGAAACATCCATATAGTTGCTCGTTATCAATTTTCTCTAACTAATAAAGAGCCCGAATTTGACATCGCAAAGTTAGTTTGGAAAACAAAACTGCACTTGCAGCCTAGAGACACCCGAAATAGAAAAGAGATGTAGTAGAAAGCTAAAAAGATTCTAACTATGAGAACATCAAGATCTCCACCCTTCAAACCATAAGCCCCTATGTTTCCCAACCACAGAGAGATTTAGAAGAGGTAACATCTCAAGGGTTTGATATCAAGAAAAAAGAGGAGCTTACTGATGATTCGATCTAACAAGTTCCAATAGAGGATATTTCCGAGGTAAGTACTAATTCCTCACTAGTTTCTTCAAAAGCGGAACTACCCATTTTTTTTGAATCAGCCAAAGGAGCCAAAGGTCTTAGAAGTGACCGATGATTAAGATGGGAGGACTAATGAGCCCATTCCAGAAAGGAGATATGATTCCTCTGCAACCAAACAAGTAATGATGAATGATCTAGCACTTGATAGATGTTTCCATATGTCAAATTTAATCATTTGAATAAACGATTGCTCGTGCCAAGCACCAAGGAAGAAATTCAAAAGATCCATGTCGGAAAAATTCTCAAGCGACAGGTTCGAATACTAAATATTTCAGAAAGAAAAGGCCAGGCAATGCAAGGAGAAATAAAACACGTTTTATTTGAAATACAATATGACATATTGCGCGGAACTACCTGCCGTCCAAGCAGTCTATGAAACTTCTCTATGAAATTATATATTATGCATGCATTCATTTTTGTGAAGATATCAATCTTGAATCAGTTTTCTCACTTGAAGATAAGCCCACAGGAGAGACTCTCTTTTCCCTGGATGTTTATGAAGAATATGGAAATGATCATTACAAAATTTAAAAACCAAAGCCAAAGGTGAAAGAAGAGATCCAAAGCATCAATGTGATCCCGCAAGAAGAAATCAAAGTGTATGCATCCATGTGGGACAAAGAAACACATGCCATAACTTTCTTTGACTCAGAAGCAGCCTCCTCACTCATTAATCATGTAGTCTTCCAATATGAGTATTGGGTGTCGTACTTCAAGAATTTCAACACAAAATGAAATGGAATTCTGACCGAAACTGTCATTATCAAACACCCGATCACTATTGAATTCTTCCTAGGACTGAAGAACATGAGCAAATTGACTGAGTCACATGTCCCAGATATAGATTTGATTATTCGTTTTGCCATTTACAGGATTTTGTAGGATAAACACCATATCAAAGTCAATGGGATAGCATTCAAAAAGCAATTCAAGTCGTATTGTGTCGTCCTGAGATTGTTCCAGCTCACAAAAGAAGATCAACTCAGGGAAATCAAAGCACAAATCACACAACACTCCTATGTAGAATCTCACATTGAATTCTTAACAGAATGTGACAATCAATATGGATAAATGAAGAGTTCTTCATTAAGCCACCTTTGAAGANTAACAGAATGTGACAATCATTATGGAAAAATGAAGAGTTCTTCATTAAGCCACCTTTGAAGAAAAATGATAATATCAATCCTACACTGGCAAGTCACTCTGGTATGAATACAGACCACCTTCGGCTTGCAAAAAAGGAGTATCGGGAGCTAGTGGATTTTGATCTCATTGTGCCATCAAATTCACAATGGGCATGCTCAGCATTTTATGTTAACAAAAAAGCCGAGCAAACAAGAGGTAAAATGAGATTGGCAATTAATTAGCAACCACTCAATCAGTTTCTTTTGGATGACAAGTTTTCCATCCCTAATAAGCTCACCCTTTTGTCCCAACTTGTCTAAACAAATATTATTCTATTTTTGATCTCAAATCAGGCTTTTGGTAATTGGGAATCCACTCGGATGATACAGAAAAATTGGATTTTGTATTCCCGATCACCATTTTCAGTAGAAAGTCGTGCTTTTCAGTTTAAAAACTGCTCCATCTTTGTTTCAAAAGTCCATGATGAAAATATCTCAGTCCATCCTTCACACATCACTTCTTTATATTGATGATATTCTACTATTTAGTGATACTTGGGAGGAGCATATAAATTTGCTCAATCACTTTGCATCTTTAATGCGAAAAATGGCATCATCCTTTCAGCCAAAACAACATAGTTTTTGCAAAAAAAGAGATTGACTTTTTGGGCATGAATTATAACCATGGAGAACACACCTCTGGTCCTCATATTTCTAAAGAACATCTCAAGTTCCCCGATATTGGGTTCACAACAAAGCAAATACAGCAGTGTTTGGGAATAATAAATTAAGTAAGAGATTTTATTCCTGTATTTATACATATATTTCTCATCTCATAGAAATTTCGAGGCAAAATGCCCCTCCATGGGTCTAGTATCAAAACGATGCAGTGAGAAAAAATAAATGAGATGTCTCAAAATGTCAGAATCTTTACACATTTCCTCATATGGAAATAAAATATTGCAGACAGGTTCCAGTAATGAATATTAGAGCGCAATTTTATTTGAAGAAGAAAATGTTTGGAGAAAAATATATGGTTATGCTAGTGGATGATTTAAGGATGTTGAACAACACTATCATACCATGTTCAAGGAGGTTCTTGTAGTTAAAAATGAGATTAAAATGTTTAATTTTGTTCTAATTCACTAACAATTTCTTATATAGATGGTTATGAAGGCTTTTCTGAGGATGATCCAATTGAATCCAAAGATAATTTCGAATCCAAAAATTCTCGGATGGGCTGAATTATTTTGTCCATACATGTTTCAGGTCAAGCACTTGAAAGGGAAATATAATGTTTTAACTGATTTTCTTTGAAGGGAAGTGTGATGACCCAAAATGTCATCTTTAATTTAAACATTTATTTATGTGTTATAAGACCTCGAAAAGGACTATTCATCACTCCTCGACTTGTGTGCGCAGTCCGCATAATTTTTCGGAATGTTTTTATATGAATAATTGATTAAAATATGAAATAGAGCTTTAAAACTCAACGAAGTTGACTTTGGTAAACATTCTGAGAAAACGGAGTCGAATTAATGTTTGACAGCTCCGGTAGGTCCGTATCGTGATTTGGGACATGGGTGTATGTTTGGAATCAAATTCGGAGGTCCCTAGCTTAAATTATCGCTATTTAACGAAAACTAGAAATTTAAAGGCTAAATATTTCCAAAGCTTGACCACGGATTTGACTTTTTGATATCAGGGTCAGAATCCGATTCTGGAAATTTGAAAAGGTCTATTATGTCATTTATAACTTGTGTGCAAACTTTGAGATCAATCGGACTTAACTTAATGTTGTTGGATGTGAATTGAGGCCTCGACTAAGTTCGTATGATGTTTAAGGACTTGTTGTATCTGGTTGAGGTCCCGGGGGCCTCGGGTGGATTTCGAATGGTTAACAAATCAAAAATTGGACTTAAGGAAAATATGGTATTTTGGCCTTCTGGTGTAATAGCACCTGCAGATTTTATACTGCAGATGCGAGCTCGCAGAAGTGAGCCATGTCTCACAGAAGCGGACGGGGTGTCGCAGAAGCGGCCCACGCATCGCAGAAGCGGGAAAAGGGGGAAGGGGCAGCCTTGCACAGAAGCGGGCTCTACTCCGCAGAAGCGAGCCAACCCATAGAAGCGACCCCAATTTCCTCAAAAACCGAACCGCAGATGCGGTCAAGTGTCCGCAGATGCGAAAAACCCTGGACAGAACCCATAAAATCGGAAGTTAACCATTTTTACTCATTTTAGAGTTTTGAGTCTCGGATTTAGGCGATTTCAAAGGAATCTTTCATGACTTTGAATTGGGTAAGTGTTTTATAAGAAAAGGTGATTATATTTCATAATTCCATATCTATATTCATCATTTATTTCGGATTTAGATTGAAGAAATTTGAATTTTTGTAAAACTTTCGAAAAAACAAAAACATTTAAGATTTGAAGATCCTTTTGACATCAGAATTTGATAATATTTGTATGGTTGGACTCGCCTCAAAACGGGTGTTCGGATTTCGAATGTTTTTCCGAGATTCGAGACATGGGCCCCACTATTGAGTTTTGAGATGAATTTTTGATTTTAATCCGGAAAATTAGTAAATTCATATGGAATTAATTCCAACGATTTGTATTGAGTATATTGAATTGTTTATGACTAGATTTGAAGATTTCGTATACGAATTCGTGAGGCAAAGGTTTATTGGAATATTGAATTTGGTTGCAAAGCGAGGTAAGTGTCGTGTTTAACCTTCACTTGAGGGAGTAGGTTGTATTTGTCTATTTGATACGTGATTTAATGTGCGGGTACAATGTATATGTGAGGTGATGAGTAATTATGCGTTGAGGTTGAATCAAAGCATGCTGGAGGAATTAATTTCATTTTGAATAATTGTTTATTTAATTAAGATATTCCTGCTTAAGTTTATTATTGATTATTTGATCATTATTCATGAAATTTCTATTGATTTAGTTATTGTTGAATATGGTGAGAAAGAGTGCAAAAGCACGAAGGGTGATGCCATGCCATTTTTATTATTTATACTATCTTTGTCATGGTGAGAAAGAGTGTAAAAGCACGAAGGGTGTTGCCGTGTCATTTTTGAGTGTACAAGCACGAAGGATGATGTCGTACCATTTTTAAAGAGTGTAAAAGCACGAAGGGTGATGCCGTGCCAAAAGAGAGTTAAAGCACGAAGGGTGATGCCGTGCCAATTAATATTATTTATTTATCAGTTTATGGGAGGAATGAGATTAAAAGCACGAAGGGTGATGCCGTGCCATTTTCATATTATTAGTTGATGAATTAATTGGCTGCTAAGTGATACTTCTCCTACTGAAATTATTATATCATTCCCCTTCCCATGTCCCCTCCCAATTTATAAATTTGTATTTATTGTATTATTGTTGCTTCGTATTTGTATATACTTGTACAGGTTGTTTACGTACATGTCTTGTCATAGCCTCGTCACTACTTTGTCAAGGTTAGGCTCGCTAGTTACGGAGTACATGGGGTCGGTTGTACTCATAATGCACTCTGCACTTCTTGTGCATATTTTGGAGTTGGCCCCAGCGGTGTATCATAGACGTCCTCGGATTCAGCTACTCAGAGGAGACTTGAGGTATAACTGCACAACGTTCATAGTTCTGAAGTCCCCTTTTATCTTATCTTAGCTTTGTATTATCTTTCAAACAGCTTGAATTTTATTCAGACGTTTATTTTATCATTCTAGTAGCTCGTGCACTTGTGACACAAGATTCGGGGATGTATTGTGATGATTCGGTAGTTATGGTATTCCGCACATTATTTTAGTAATTGACTTCTATTTAATTTAATTTTCTTAAAAATGGTTAAGATTATTTTAACGTTGGCTTGCATATCAAGTGAAATGTTAGGTGCCATCAGGGTGCTGAAGGTGGAAATTTCCGGTCATGACAAGTTGGTATCAGAGCACTAGGTACGGAGTCTGTACTTTTATCACCTTTTTCTTATTCTGTCGTGCGATTTTATTTTGTCATCAATGATTGAACCATTCTATTCTTATTCTCTCGCAGATGGTGAGAACGCGTAATACATCTACCCACGGACAAGGGCTAGAGCCCCCGGTGGAAACTATTACCAGGGGTAGAGGTCGAGGCTGAGGTCACGCAAGAGGTCGATGTAGAGGCAGAGGTAGTGCCCAGTCAAAAGCTCGAGCAGCAGCACATGTTGTAGAGCCTCAGGTGGATTTGGAAGAAGAGGTTCCAGCTCAGACCATACCTGTTATACCAATCCAGGTCCCGGAAGGATTCATAGCTACTCTAGTACTTCAGGATGCTCTAGTCCGTTTGGTTAGCCTTATGG
>AWOL01S0015465.1:963-12257 GCA_000715115.1 Nicotiana otophora | reverse complement strand
GCATAAGTGTATAATATGATATGTGAACACTAAGGACGGTCTAATGAGACACATTATTAATGCAGACAATAGGTGCCTCTTTCGTTGTCCTTGTTTGTACAGGTTGTTTCAATTACTTTATATTATGTGTTCCACGTATATATCATATGTGCATTCTATTTTGAAAGAGGATTTCTAGCTATCCATACTAGTGCTATTCGACAGTACTAATGTCCGTTTTGCCGGGGGCGATGCATCTTTAATGGATGAAGGTGGTTCTATAGTAGGTGGCATTGATCAGTGATAGCAGTACACTCTTTTCAGCTGATTTGGTGAGTCCCTCTTCATTTCGGGTCATGTATCTTTTGTTTCTCATGTACTTTGTGGTTGAGGTATAGCCGGGGCCTTGTTGCCGGCATTTCCATATTACTCTTCAGTTGTGCTTAGAGGCTCCGTAGACAGGTTGTGGGTGGTATTTGATGTTGGAAATTGGATTAGAACTATTGGTATTTGGCAACATGTTTTTCATTGAATCTATAAACTCGTACTATTTTGGAAATATTGAATGATGCTATTAATGGGAATGAAATGGAAGCAGTTAATGCAATCTTTTCAGTATTTGATCAACAGAGTACATCTCCTTTTTATTCAGGGATGAATTTGGGTAGAATGAAATCAAACAGGCTCGCTCAGTCGGGTTTACTCGGTTGAGCGACGGTCGCGCTCCTCGGTTTTGGGGCGTGACATTTAGCATCAGGGTCTACGCACGCGGCGTTGTTGGCATCTGCTTGTGGCTGGGAACTAGCGATGGCTAGTAGTGGGGCGACAGAGGCACATGCCCGCTTGTCACTTGGAGCTGCCTTGACCACGGGGCCGACCGTGGTGCTGGGCATTGTGAGGCTTGCCAGTACGCCACGTGGTGCATCCAAGGGGTCATATGGCATGGCTGGAAAACCACCCATGATATTCTCCCCCACCTGAGTTGGCGACGTCCTCGGTGCCTTACTTGCAATATAATTATCAAGTAGTATCTTGTATGCTTTGAGGTTTGTTTCCCTCTCCCAGGTGTTCTCCTCTGCATCACATCTCTTCCATTTCACCAAGAACTCATGGTGATCTTTCCTTTAGGCATGAGTAACTCAATCATCAAGAATAGCTTCACCATGCCTTTTCCCGGTTGAATTGGGGCCTCAAATACTAGGTACTGTTAGTTGGCTCCATGAAGGATCCTCCATATCTTTCTGAAAAGGTTTCAAGACACTGACATGGAAAACGGGATGGATTTTCCACCAAGCTGGGGTATCCACCCGGTATGCAACTTTCACAATGCGCCTTTCAATGGACAAAGGTCCAATATAGTTTTGCAATAAGCGAGGGTCATGGACCCCTGCAAACAAGTACCGCTTTGGGATTTTGACCATCACTTTGTCTACTACTTGATATTCAATGAAGCAACAATTTTGATCAGCATGCCTCTTCTTTCGCTTTTGGGCTTTGACAAGATAGCTCCGCACTATCTCCAAATTTCGCTTCCATTCTTTTGAAGTTGTCCGGTAACAATTTCAAAAGCGCTTTTGTTGCTACTAGTGCTCTTTTGTGAATTGAAACACAGTTGAGCAGCATCCAGAAGCTTCACCTAGTCCTTCTGCGATCCGGTTACGAAGTGGCAGAGATATTCCTCCATCATGCCATTGAATCGCTCTGTCTGGCCATCAGATTTTGGATGAAAACTTGAGCTATGACTAAATTTTGACCCGACGCACTTAAAGATTTAGGTCCAAAAGTTTCTAGTGAAGTGTGAGTCACGATCACTAACGATGTCTTTAGGCAGACCCGAATACATGACGACATGAGAGAAGAAGAGTCGAGTTGTTTCTTTTGCTGATATATATTGTGGGGCTACTATAAATGTAGCATACTTGGAAAACCGATTTACCACAACTAGCATGGTTGTGAGATATCTGACCTTGGGCAATCCGTTGATGAAGTCCAGGGAAACGCTTTCCCAAGGTCCTTTTAGGATAGCTAGTGGTTTCAAGAGTCCTGCTTGCGTCAAGCGGTCCGACTTATCATTCTGGCATACTAGAGGAGTCTTCACATATTGGGCGATGTCATCGGCCATTTGAGGCCAATAATATATATGTCGAAGCAATGCCATGGTGCATTCTTCACCAGGATGACCAACCCACAAAGTA
The DNA here is from genome assembly GCA_000715115.1 of Nicotiana otophora. Lineage (NCBI taxonomy): Eukaryota > Viridiplantae > Streptophyta > Magnoliopsida > Solanales > Solanaceae > Nicotiana > Nicotiana otophora. The sequence goes on along the minus strand of AWOL01S0015465.1, from coordinate 10,083 downwards.
TCATGGCATTTCGCCAGAAGTGCCCTTCGTAGATCGAATCCTTTAGGAACATAAAGTCAGTTCCCTTTCACTTTCAGGAAACCATCTTCTGTGTAGAACTGGTGTGTCTTTCCCTGTCTTACCAAATCACCCAAATACTGTGCAGCAGGATCCTTGATGAGTAAGTCCTGTATCTGGTCTTTTATGGTGGTGGTTACTTCGCTCCTCTTTAGTGTGGCGAGTAGGCACACCGAGGCTAGATCAGCCCTCCGACGGAGCATATCAGCAACATGATTAGTGTTTCCTCTTCGATACTCCAGGTTGAAGTGAACTTCCTCTAGGAGTTCCTCCCATCTGGCCTGTCGACCATTCAACATTGGCTGGGTCGTGAAATGGCTAACAGATATGTTGTCTGTCGTGACCACGAATGGGTATCCCAGTAGATAATGCCTCCAAAGGCATAAGCAATGAATGACATCCAATAATTGTTGCTTGTGGGCGTCATCTTGTAGCAAGACTCCACCAAGGGCATAGTTAGAGGCATCCATTTGTACCTCGAATGGCTTGGCCAAATCAGGGAGGGCCAAGACGGGGCTACAAGACATAGCCGTTTTCAATGCGTTGAAGGCCTTTGTTTGACTGGGTCCCCAATCCCAGAGTGTGGCATTCTAGAGCAGTTCTGTCAGCGGCACTGTAATGAGGGAGTAATTCATCACAAATTGCCGATAGAAGTTGCATAGGCCAAGGAACAACCTCAAGGCATGGATAACCTTAAGCGGCGGCCAATCTGTGATGGCCTGAATCTTCTATTGGTCCATCTTGATCTGCCCTTCCTCGATGACATATCCGAGGAAATCAATTTGTTTCTGGGCAAAGGAGCACTTGGATAGCTTCACATATAATTTGTGCTTCCGCAATCGGGCTAGGACCTTCCGCAACTGCTCCAGGTGTTCTTCCAATGTCTGGCTATATACCACAATATCATCCAAGTAGACCACCATGAATTCATCAATGTATTCTCGGAAGACTTGGTTCATCAGGGTGCAAAATATGGCTGGTGCATTAGTCAAACCGAATTGCATAACCAGGATGTCGTACGACCCCTATCTTGTCACGCATGTCATCTTGTGTTCATCACCCTATGCAATCTGAAATTGCCAATAACCTGTCCTTAGGTCTATTTTGGTGAACACTATCGCACCGCCCAGTCTATCTAACAAGTCTGCCATTAGCGGGATAGGGTACTTGTTCTTCACGGTGATTTTGTTTAGTGCCCGGTAATACACACAGAGTCGTAAACTGCCATCATGTTTCTTTTGGAATAGCATAGGGCACCCGTATGGGGACTTGGAGGGTACGATGAACCATGTGTCTAGCATTTTCGTCAATTGTCTCCGAAGTTCGGTGAGTTCTGGTTGTTAAATTCTGTACGGCGCCCAGGCAGGTGGCTTTGCATCCGGCACCAACTCAATCTCATGGTTCATAGTTCGCTTAGGCGAGAGACGCTTTGGCATATCTTGTGGCATGATGTCTACAAATACCAGTAGTAGCTCCTTCACGGGTGAAGGAATAGGACCCAAGGAACGTTCTATATCTTCAATGCAGAGGGTAACTAGGAACGTAGGATCATGTCTTTTGACCCCCTTCTTCAACTGCAAGGCCGATATGTTCTCAACGGCCATCTTCATGGGCATGCACGGGATAATGCAGGTCTTGGCCCCATTTGTTCCCACCATCATTAGCATGTCTGCATACGGTACAAACATGGTGTTGGTTTGCCTCAGGAATTCCAACCCCACTATCAACTCGAAGTCATCTATGATCAGCACACGCAAGTTGAATTTTCCTTCATAAGGGCGAAGCTTCACTGGTACTTCTTTGGCTATTCCACCGACTGGCTGAGGGGTTGAGTTGATAACGTTGACATAACCTATACCATTTCCTACAACTAGGCCGAGGCGCTCCACCTGAATCGAGGCTAAGTAGTTGTAGGTAGCAGCCGTGTCTATCTTTGCCCGAATAGGCTTGCCATTTACCTTCATGTCGACGAACATTAAGGTCCTCTCTTGATTAAGAGGAGTCCTCTCATTCACCTTCTTTTCCCCTTTCTTGGCGATTGGGCAGGGGTCCTCCTCTTACGGATTCCAGCACTGGTTCCCGCGAAGGAGTGAGAAATAGAGCCAACAATTACATTGAACGCACCTACTGGTTTAGTCTTGTCCGCAAGTCAACCGTCCCAACATCAAAAGCTTGATGGGCATTCATATGTGCATGTGGGCATTCATTATTCCAGTGTGGTCTGCCATAATGACGGTACCCTGAGGGGGGTTTCCTCCCCCGATCATTGTTGTTAGATGTAGTTCTAGTATTGCTTGAGGAGGGAGCCTTAGATTTGGTTGCACTCCGGTCTCCTCCACTTTTGATTGGACCACCAGTGTTCGGCTAGCACCCTTTGTATCCTCCTTGGACAGGTTGTTGAGGCCTATCTTTCCGTGCTTTCACTTGATAATCCCCAAGGTACTCTACTACTTGGATTTCCTTAGGTAACGTGTCTACCCTTTGTCTTTGCAACTCAATACGGGCATAAGGTTTCAACCCTTCTAGGAAGGGGAAGAGTTTGGCTTTGTCCCCTATGTCGCGTATGTTCAGCATGAGCGTAGAGAATTCCGACATGTAATCTCGCATTAATTTGGTTTTGTAGAGCTCCCGTAGCTTTCTCCTTGCATGTAGACGTATGGCTGCCTTTAGCTCCGCCCATGTCTCAAGAGCATCTTCACCGGCCTTGATTGCTTTGTATTTCACCCGCCACCAGAGTTTGGCATCAACCTGAAGATACATGGCAGCAAGTGCTACCTTCTTAGTATCTTCTAGTCCCCCATGACATCGAAGTATTGTTCAATGTCGAAAATGAATTTTTCCATTTCTTTGGCATTCCGAGCTCCACTGAATGGCTTTGGCTCAGGAATTGTAAGTTTTTGTGCCACAGGGGAGAGGTTCACAACACCCCCAATTTGGTTTCCGCCTCTCATAGCAGGACTTGTAAAGTAGCATTGACAACATTGAGCTGTCATGTCAAGTTGTCTATAGTTGGTTGCATGGCATTCACCCTATCTGCCTCTTGTACCCTGTGGGCTAAATCCTCGGCATGCTCCTGTTGGAGGACCTCGAATTTACCAAATATTTTGACTGCCTCTGTGGCTGCCGTTTGTTGGTCTCCTTTAGAGTCACGACTGATGTTTTCTATGTCAGCTTTGGCCCAGAGCAGTCTGCGGTCCAGGTTGTCCAACCTTTGCACTAGGCTGGTCTTTAGGTCAGGCATCATTTCCATGATGGGCGGTAATACGTCAACCGTCTCCTCAAGGATCGCGATGTGATCCCTATGATTCACCATTGTCAGAAATGGTGGTAATTGAAATGCAATCACTCGTCCAATGTCGAGCCTAGGCTCTGATACCAACTTTTATGCGGTGCCCTCCTGAGATTCTTTGGAAGGGTAACGTAAGGCTAAGAAGTCATTGTCAGTGCAATTGTTGTCCGCCGACTGAGGTCCCCTCTGTACGCTAGACTAGATTGTCAGTGTCGTATGGCAAAACCGATGTCATTAGCAACTGAGATAGCAAAAAAGAGATTTGATAAAGAAAGAAATCTTGATTGCATTAATTAAAGCTATTGCAGAAACGCAACACGATGTCCGGGGGGAGGGGGGAGGGAGACAAAAGTACAGAGAATTGTTTGCTTGCTAGAAAGTTTGATTGCTTGATCCCCCTTAGTAATGCTTAAAAAAATAAACCAAAGTTACATAACTTGACCTAAATAAGATGTTGAAGCAAACTTAAAGAAAATGCAATAAAACTACTCTATATTTACAATAAAAGGACTCAATCTTCTACAAGGTAGAAACAAGTCCGTTGGCAGCAACTTTGTCTTTAGGATCTGGGTCTGCGCGCGCGATACTGTTGGCATCTGCCTGTGGCTGGGCGCTGGTGATAGCTAGTGGTGGGGTGAGAGATACACATGCGCGCTTGTCACTTGGAACTGCCAAGACCACGAGGCCGACCGTGGCACCAGCCATTGGGAGGCTTGCCAGGACACCATGGGGCGCTTCCAAGGGGTCATGGGGCATGGATGGAATGCCGCCCATGACAGTACTGATGTCCCTTTTGTCGGCGGTGATGCATCTTCAATGGGTGCATGTGATTCATCAGCGAGCAACTTTGGTTCTCGTTAGCCATTTCTCCATATTCAGAATGTTTTGGTGAGCCCTATTTATTCCGGGCCTAATGTCATTTGATGTTGTACTTTGTATTTTGAGGTATAGTCGAGGCTTTCTTGCCGGCATTTCCATATTACTCTTATGTTGTACTCAGAGGCTCTGTAGACATGTTGTGGGTGGTGTTTGATGTTGGGAATTAAACTAGAAGTGTTGGTATAAGGGAGGCGTTTCATTGTGATGCACATGCGGCAAGATAAGGGTGGATCAAGTATATTCAAACCAACCCACAAGAGCCCGACGCCGTCTCCCTTACTAGGCCTCATGCGGATCCATCTTAATAATCGATTGGTAGTTGTTATTTTAGGCAAACTCTGCAAGCGGCAAGAACTGATCCCAAAAACCCCCGAACTCCATAACATATGCACGAAGCATATCCTCCAATATATGAATAGTTGATGATGTCCAAATCCACTACTAAAAAGTAAATGGACACGATCCCATGCAATATAATTTACCTAACTATGAGTCGGGGTCGGATCCCACAAGGAAAAATATGTAGGAATTTAGGCGTGTAAGAGAATTATCACTTATTATGCTAAGTCAAACACTTAGAATGGTTTTGGGAATATTTATGTCTAAAGGCAAAAATGTAATTTAACCTAGAAAGAAAGTAAAATGATAAATGGCTACAATCATGGATGCAATGGGAATTACACTCAAGTAATAATCCAGTGTATTTCACGATTTTACAAATATGAGCGTGTTTATGTTAATTAGCCTCGGGTAATAATTCAATGTTAGCTTCTTCCAAAGACTAACAACACTTTCTAACTGAATTATCCCTAAAACAACTAAGAGATTAAGCTCACCCAAATATGGTTACAAGTCGTTCAATCTTATCCCTAGGTAGAATCTATAAAGTGAGGGTTAAAGCCTCAAGTTCTTGTTAATTAATCTTTCGAAATCCCAAATTATATTTCCCAAAATTAATTCTAAGTTAACGTGTGAGTCAAAGGGTTAGCTAATCCCTTTGGAAACATTAAAGAGCAAGAATAATTAAAGAAACAATAACTCCCTTCATTATAAATAAAAATCATTCAATACATAAGCACAACAAGGTATTTAATCCACACTTTAAATATGAATATTTCCATAAACAAGATTCAAGTGTTTGAAAAAATACTACACACTTAGATATTCAATACAAAGCAAGGAAACGAATAAATGAACATAAATGGGTAAAGAAATTCTCAACCAAAGACTCCAAATCTTCAAGACCCAAGTATGTGTGCAAGAACCCTAGCTTTCAAACTTGTCTTCTCTAGTCATGAGATTGAAAATTAAGCCAAGGATGTGTTTCCAATAAGCTTGGTCATGTATTTGTGGGTTTGGAATGGAGAAAATGTGAAATCCCAAAACTGTCCATAGCTGAAGCCCATTGACCAGACCTGTAGAGGGATCCTTGTAGATGCGGTTCCACAGATGCGGATAGCCTCTCGCAGAAGCTACCTTTGATGGAAAACATTTACTCCGCAGAAGAGGACTTACACGCGTAGAAGCACGATCGCAGATGCGGACATCAAGCATAAAATTGCAACCGCAGATGCGTTTCCTCACTTGTAAATGCAATCCCATCGAAGGTTGCTTGACTTCTCGAGATGCGGCCTTCTCCACGCAAATGCAAGGTCACATAAGCACACGGTGTTCGGCAGATGTGGAATCGCTGATGGAATTTGCACTCATTTTACACTTTTTTGCTCAATTCGACTTCAATTAAATTCAACTCTTTTCATGGCATGATTTACTTGAAAATCTAGCAATACACATCATAAACAACCTCATATCTTAATTAACGAATTAAGAAACTAAAGAAAAAAGACTAAAATAAATGGTAAAGTCACCACTCATCAATAGTACGCTCGGACTGTCGGTCCGTTTGATGGTAGAATGTTGTTCTCAACTCAACCCGTGTGCCCAACTCACACTGTACAACTTTCCAGAAGCGCGATGTAAACTGTGTACCCCGGTCAGTGATGATGGATACCGCCACGCCATGAAGTCGGACAATCTGGCGAATATAGACCTGAGCCAGTGGGTGTAAAGAATATGGACCACTGAAATTAAATTAGCTGACTTGGCTCCCNCGGACAATCTCGCGAATATAGACCTAAGCCAGTTGCTCTAAAGATTATGGACCACTGGAATTAAATGAGCCGACTTGGCTCCCATTATCGCGTTCTGGCGATAATAGAATGGACAACAAAAGAAGATTCATGAGAAATTCAGAGAATGGTCATTCGGGAAGACGCCTCCCTAAAGCAAGCAACGTGAGCAAAATTAAGCTTAAGGGACTGCATGTGCCAGTTTCACTAAATGTCACCATCGCGAGTAAGGAATTTAGTTATCCTTGGTAAAGAACGATTACCGCAAGGCGAGTAAGGGTCATCGATTATGTGAAAGGATGCAAAAGATGAAGAGGTAAAATATCTATAGGTAGGTCATCGTAGCACTAAATCTTAGTACTCTCCTAAAAGAGGGAAATATGGAGTGATGTGGCATTAAGTCAGAATTAAGTAGTTCTAGTAATTATGGAATGGTAAAGGAAAAATGCAATAAAATGAGAAAAGGGATGATATTTCACTTATTAAAATCCTACAGATATGCAACGATTGCAAAACATTATGCAAACATGACGCCAAGGGGAGGAAGGAAGGGTTCCTGCCCGAGATGTTATTATTAGATAAGGAGTCAGTGCGAGATGTAAGTTAAGAAAAAGGAAATAACTCAAGAAAGATTATGTGGAACATTGATATGAGAATGGGACAACGAGTAGTTGGTAGTTGATTCAGGAAGAGCCTAGTTATGGCTTGACATGAGGTTACAGGTGAGTCAGCAGATCGTGCAAGATAAACATAGTAAAACCGAATATAGTGCATTCGGACTCTCAATAATGTCATTGTAATACTTGAGAAATATTCAGATAGGAGTTGGGGTAGTTAAAGGTACCGTATGAGTATTACGAGAATAAAAGAGAGTGCCACTAGGAAGACAATCAAAATATCATTTCAGAAGCAACCCTACAAGCAAAAGGGAATTATTCGATCAATGATCTAGAGTGAGTTATGTTATGAATGCACTCAAGATTTCGGAGTATTATCCATGCAGCATATATGTTGACAATCATATAGCCATAGAAGACTCCGGTATAAGTTAAAAGAAAGAATTGAGTCCATGTCATAGACAAAGGATTGAATCGTTAGAAGATTGTATCATGGATATTCCATAGAGTCCATGAAAGGCTAAAGTAATAACTAATACCATGAGCCACAGATCGGAAGATAGCTTAAGTCTACATAAAGGTTGATCAAAAAGAAGAGGAAGCTAAAGAGTTACATCAACTAAGTAAATTAGCAGTCTCATTATTGGACCCAGAAAATTATAGAAATCATGATTGAGAACATAGTGGAATCACTCTTGATATCAGAGGTGCAAGAGAGATAGTACAACAACCATATTCTATAACGGCTCTACGATAAAGCCAGTTAGAAGAGTACCAGCCTCATAAGAAGTCAGTATGAAGCTCCCACCAGATTGTGTATGCACCTAGGGTGCAAGTGTTATAATAGAGCTTCAAGTCCTGGATGTAAATTATACCAATGTGGAAGGGAGGTCATGAAAGAGATAGAAGATGTGATGCGAGAGTTTAAGTTATGTAAAGTAAAGATGAACAATGTACGAGATACTCAGGTACAGAAGGTTGTGAATAATCCATACTGCATATAGAAGGCCAGAAGTGCTGGGATTCAGTATCCAGGAATGATAGCGGCGTCATCAGTGGCATATTTTCCAGTTTATGATTTCTATGTATCGAGAGGTCTAGTTAAGAGCGTAAAGAAGAGTTAGAGACGATGCGATGTCTCGCTTGATGTTCCAGAATGACATAAGGAAATCTATGATGCAAGCAAGTTGAAGGAAGATTGCGAATAGTATAAATAGATATGCGTAGGTCGCAAGCTAAAGTATGGTAGAGCGACAAGGTTTTAAGAAGACATTAGTAAGGGTAAGGAAAGGCGAGTGAGAAGGTGACGAGAATGGATAAGTCCTCGGCATTAAGCCCATGAGAACAAGAGAGCTAATGGTTTCTCTAAGTTATAGAAAGCTTAGTATAGCCTTAATAAACTCAAAGGAGTCTAAGACTAGTAGAATTTAAAAGAGATGGAATGCTTCCATGTGAGTAGAATGGTGGAGTAATTGTGATAAATGAAGGATGACATTTGGGCCTTCGATTGAGTAATGAATTGTATGAAATAAGGTTATACCCACGTAACCAAGAGGGATTTCATGGATGGCACGGGATTAGAATACCCCCCATAAGATGAATCACATTGGAATGCTATGAAATACAGTTATTGAAGTATAGTATCTCCCCTAGGTGGATCAATCTAATCATTTCAGATGTTCTCCTAGGAGATGTGAGCCCTAGCGGCAGTGTTACATAATAGGCCAAGTTATCAGTAGTAGATTCCAGATCAACATTGAGGTGAGTAAATAATGGATAGGTAAAAGTTACAAAGTATGAGATGAGAATAGGCCATCATTCTTAAGATGAACAGTCAAAATCCATTCTGGCGTCGTCAACAAAAAATTCAAACTACGGTCAACTCTTTCAACTTAAGCCTCCAACTTAGAGACCATGTGTCACATTTCACTCCAAAAATCATATGAACCAAAACTGAAAACCCTGTGTTATGCCTCACATTATTATGTCGATGTTGTGCTCCGCAGTAATTTATTACGATGATGTTACACTCCGCAATAATTGATTACGATGATGTTTCGCTCCACAGTAATTTATTACGACGATGTTACGCTCTGTAGTATTTTATTACGACGATGTTACACCCTATAGTATTGTACGTCGAAGTTGT
>AWOL01S0015464.1:3845-14599 GCA_000715115.1 Nicotiana otophora | reverse complement strand
CCCCCCCCAAGTTGGAAGGGAGGAATTCACTGCCAACTTGCTAAGTAGGTATGATTGTTTGATACCAGTCAGAGATTTCGTGAAGATATCTGCGAGCTGCTCGTTGGTAGATACATGATGCAAAGAAATCAATTCCTCCTGCAGCTTGTTTATAACAAAGTGACAGTCAACTTCTATATGTTTTGTGCGTTCATGGAATACTGAATTTCTGGCTATTTGCAAGGCAGCTTGGCTATCGCAAAATACAGGAATGGGCAGATTCAGGGGAACAGACAATTCTTCAAGGAGTCTAGCTAACCAGACTAGCTCACCCACAACCTGTCTAGTTGCTCTATACTCTGCTTCAGCTGAAGATAAGGAAATAGCAGATTGTTTCTTTGATTTCTAACTAATAGGACTGTTTCCAAGCAGCACAATGTAGCTACTGACTGACCTTCTAGACTCAGGGCATGCTGCCCAATCTGAGTCACAAAAGGCTCTAATTCCATAGTCCTTGCTATTGGAAAGGAATATGCCCAGACTTGGATCACCTTTCAAATATCTCAAAACATGGTATGCAACTTTTAAATGAGCTTGATGACTGCATGTACTGGCTAGGATGCTGGACACTGTAGGATATATCAGGCCTTATATTTGTCAAGAAGTTCAACTTCCCTATCAGTTTCCTGTAGTTAGAAGGGTCAGGAAATAGTAGACTCTCATATGCCTTCAGCTTTGCAGAGGGATCAAGGGGTGATGACAGGTTGGTATACTGAGTACACTCAAACACTTTCAGCAGATCCATAGTGAACTTTCCTTGGGATATTAGCACTCCATATTCCTTGTAAAGCACTTCCATTCCTATGAAGTAGTGTAACCTTCCCAAATCTTTTATTTTAAAAGTTTCATGCAGGAAACTCTTCAAGGAGTCAATCTCTTCGTGATGAGTCCCTGTTACAATGACATCATCTACATATACAGCCACAAACACTACTTAGGATCCTTTCCTTTTATGAAATAGTGAGCAATCCAACAGTGAGTGTGTGTGTCCTTTAGAATATAAGTTGCAGTCAATTTCTTATACCACTGCCTATTTGCTTGCTTGAGTCCATATAGAGACTTATTCAACTTGCATGTAGACTTGTCTACCACCAGGCCTTGAGGCACCTCCATGTATACTTCCTCATGTAGGTCTCCATGAAGGAAGGCATTGTTTACATATAACTGAAATATCTGCCATCCCTTCTTTACTGCAGTTCCAATCAGTGCCCTCACAGTTGTCATCTTCACAATAGATGAAAATGTCTCTATATAATTTATCCTTGCTTGTTGAGTGTATCTCTTCACCACTAGTTTAGCCTTAAAACTCTCAACACTACCATCAACCCTGTATTTTATTTTATATATCCAATTACACCATATTGCACTCTTACCAGCTGGGAGTAGTACGAGACTCCATGTATTATTAGCATTGAGAACCTTAAATTCTTGATTCTTGGTTGACTTCCATGTAGGAGTTATAGCTCCCTCCTCATATGAACCAGGTTCACATTCATGTGAAATATTTCTTACCAATTGCTGACTATCAGAACTTAACACATTAAGAGAGATATACTGTGGATTAGGTACATAAGTTACAAAAGATAGAGAAGAATTACTCTTACTGTCATTGGAGAAATTAGTCTGTGGTGAAGGTTGATGTTGCAGATCATGCAGCTTTGGGAGAGAGTAGTTATAGTCTTTTAGGTATGTAGGAACTTTGTGTGTTCTGAAAGGTCTGATTTGTATGGGGCCTAATTGGTCCACTTGATGTCCTGCACTGTTTGGATTATCAATGTGAGGTGAAGGTTCTTGGTAATTATTATTAGGTGACAAGTATTCACTGTGGTTAGATTCTGTGAACCGTGCTCTGTTGGAGTAGGACTGTGGTGATAAATTCCTATATGAAGGTTCGGGTGACACTGTATTGTGATGTTGATCTGGTAAGTTTGAAACTGCCTCTCTAGGAGGAAAGAAATCAGATGCCAAGTCTTTATTGACTTGAGAAAATGAAGGGAAAACCTTATTTGATTTGGAAAGCAAAGTAAAAGGAAAGACATCCTCATGGAACACTACATCTCTTGAAACATGAATCCTTTTTTAACTAGATTTAACACTTTGTAACCCTTTGTCCCAAAAGGATACCCAACAAATACATGAGGTAAAGTTCTAGCTCAAGATGACATTTTCCTTTGAGGGAAGAAGAAGGTAATCTGTTTATTATATAAGTGCAAGTAAAAATACACTCCCCCCAATACTGTAAGGGTAGTTTTGATTGATACAACAATGCCCTTGTTGTTTCTAGTAGATACTTATATTTTTTCTCCACCACCACATTGTGTTGGGGCGTATATGGATAGGTTCTTTGGTGTACAACTCCTCAAGATTGAAAGAAAGAGGTAGCTTCTAGATTGGTGAACTCAGTCCCATTATCTGTTATTATAGTTTTGACAAAGGTGCTAAACTGGTTTTTCACCATAGCAAATAAGGCCTTTATGGTTTGTAAGGCATTGCTGTTACATCTCAATAAATGTATCCATGTACATATACTATAATTGTCTACAAAAGGTGATGAAATACTTGTGCCTGTCATGGGTCGCAATATGGTATGGTCCCCACAAATCAACATGTAATATTTCAAAAACTTTGGTTGTAAGGACGGTTCTTTATAGAAAGGGTAGTCTGCTTTGTCTAGCCATTGAGCATATAGGGCAAAGGAAAAGTTGTGTAGGTATTAATTTAGCAGGTATCTCATGGATTCCCTTCATTTTTTCAAAGGGCACATGTCCTAATCTATTGTACCACAAAAGTTCAACCATATTTCTATTAGATGTAGATGTGAAAGTAGAAGCAGAAGTAGATGCAATTGACACATAAACATTTTTTTCACTACTTAAGGATAAAGTATTAACAATGGAGTATTTATGAGGATCAACACCACTCTTATTACAAGCATGAAATAAAATAGGTAAACTAAATGCAACAGGGGGAACAAGATGCAAGTGAGGGTGTACATTATTCTTATCAGACATACTAGATGGAATTTGAGTAGAAGTTTGAGTGGGGGATGCAACATTCTTGCAGAGCTCTAAAATGTGATAGTATAGGCCATCAGTAGCCTTACCAGTTTCCAGAGGCATCTTCAGTGAAGGGGCCTGCAGAAGAATACATGAAAACTTGGTAAAGATGACATAACAATCAAATTGAACTGTCAAGCAATAGATATTAGGTTGAATTTGAAGCTGGGCACAAAAAGGACTCTCTTGAGTCTAAATTTAGGGCTCAAGACTACATCACCTACAAGTGTCACCTTCAACTTATATCCATTAGGCAGTGTAACTAGAAGAGGGCAAACTAAGGTCTTGATATTAGTTAAAATAGATTTGTTATATGTCATGTGATTTGTGGCCCCGAAATCAAGTATCCAATAATCAGCACTTGGCTTAAAACATTCATATGAATGGTCGTTGGAGTCAAGAGAAGTAGAACAAGCTGAAATACCTGCAAAGTTTACTGCTCCTTCCTTCATGCCAGAATTGTCGTCTGCACTTCCAGTCTCTAGGATGTTGATGAGCTGATTGTATTATTCTTTGGTCAGATTCTTCATCACTTGCCCCTCTTCTTGAGTCTGTAGCCTTTCCCTAACTCCTATACCAGTATCCTTATAACCATAATCTTCAAACACATTGGCAGCCACTCGCTTTCCCTTATTGAACTTGGGGTCTTGTGGATAACCATGAAGCTTGTAGCACCTATCCTTGGTGTGCCCTGGCCTCTTGCAGTAATCATAAACTGGTCGAGGTCTATGTTTAGAATAATTTCCCCTGAAACTATTGCTCCAGTGCCACTCGACTGGTTGTAGTTTGTGTAGAAACTCCCTCCAGGTCCATTTCCTTGTTGACCATAACTCGTTTTGAAGTTGTTATTTCCTATATTGTTCACACTCAAAGCAGTAGAGTCAATCATCAATTGATTACTTGGCTTCATCTCCCTTTGCTTCTCCTCCTGGATTAAAATGGTAAATGCTTGTGCCAAGGAAGGTAAGGGATTCATTATCAGGATGCTTCCCCTCATAATAGTGTACACCTCATTTAATCCCATTAGAAATTGAATTAACCTCTTGTCTTGCTCAGCTTTCTGCATACTTGCCTTGGTACCACATATACATTGGCACTTGTATTGAGCATTTGCATTCAAGGTGTTCGGTTCTTCCCGCAGCTTCTTCATCTTAGTGTAGTACCATATAATGTCGGGTGCTCCTTAACTCAAATCGCTGATTTCTTTCTGCAATTGATATAGCTTTGCCTCATTGGTTTGATCATATCTGTCCTCCAACTCCTGCCAAAGCTCTTTGGAATCGTTTACATATTGCAGATTGTCTGCCATATCCTTTGAGAGAGAATTCAAAATCCATGAGGTCACTACATTATCGCATTGTTCCCATTGATCAAAGGTAGGATCCTTTGAGTCTGGTTTTCCACACTTTCCATTTACGACGCCTACTTTGTTCTTCACAGAAAGAACCCTAAGTACTCCTCGCCTCCATTACCTGTACCTCGATCCATCAAAAGGCATTGGCACAAGCATGGAACCTGTATTTTCGGATGGATGCATGTAAAGTGGGTTGGTTATATCGAGTAGCGGGTTAGGAGAATTCGATGTGTTTTGTTTAATTTCCATAATTCTAGTCGATGTGTATGCGCAGATAACTCTTAATCGCACGATTTCTGTAGCGATCCTAAATTTAGGCTGACTTCAAACCTCAAAATTAAACAATGTTGAACTTTGATTTTTGTGGACCAAAAATAAAATCAAGCTAGAGATTAGAACCTCCACACTAATACCATGACAAATTCTCAGATGAACGAGATGAAATCGAGCTAAGATGAGCTCCAATAGAAGATGAACAAAGTCCTGGCTAAGAAAGAGGAAAATGAGAGAAGAAGCTTTGAGAGATCTGTGAAACATAATTGGGAAAAATAAATTGAATATTCACTGTACAAAATATCCAAGCACCTTACTTATACAAGTGGCTCACACACTTGACAGCTGGCAACAGTTGTCCACTAACTAATAACAACTAATAGCTATATTAACAAACTAACAAGGCTAAGCTATCTAATTAAGTTGTGGTAAGAAAAGGATAAATACACGTGTGCAAAAAGTGTAAGTGTATGACCAGTCTCAATAATCATGATTTAGAGAGAAAATTATCATGAATTTATATATGTTTCAAGTGGATAGAAAAGAAGCCAACAATACCAAAAAAATCAAACTGATAAAATAAAAAATAGTTGGTTTGATTTTGATGGGCACCGAGCCAAATGTAACTATAAACACCATTAATTACAATATATGATAGGTAACTCTTCGTACAAAACTTGATATGACAATCTATAAAATAAAGTAATAGCTTATTAAAAAGGTTAAATTATACGAATAGTATAAACAAATTTTTATATTGTCGGTACTATTGTATACAGTCAAAATAGATTTCGGCCTTCCTACGTTCGATCGAGTTTGAATGGTAAGCAACCGGAGTGGGATTTTGGAATGAGTTCCGAAGGCAGTACAAACGAGCCTCGAGTCCGAAGGCTGATCGAGGAGTCGGATCGATACTTTCATCGAGCCCGTGACCGAATCGGCCCGCAAGGCATTGCTTCAAGGTCAGAAATGCGTTGCGCCCATACCGGAGGTCGGACTCAAGCCAAAATTGAGGGTTCGACCTAATAACGAGCCCGAGCCAGTGTCGAGCTCATAGACAAGAGTCGTTACAACCGCATTAAGAGAGAGAATCTTGGCGGGAATCGAAAAAGAGACAAATTATCATGGGTCCTCCACTATATGCTTTATTTTGTTATAAATAAAGTAGGATCTCTCTATTATAAAAAGGGGGAGGGGTCTTTGTAAGCAAGGGAGAAAAAATATACATTGTAACAAAAGATCACTTCTCATATTGAAAGAGATCTCCTCATGCTTATTTTGTTTCACCTTATTCATTCTTTTGCTTACTATTCCCATTCTCATAGCCAAGAACACAAATATTTCTATTTCCCTATATGATTGTATCAAATTGTATCACATATCCTTAGAACTATACACAAATTTAACGTTATCCGACTTTTTGGGTAAACAGTTTGGCTCCCACCGTGGGGCTAAGGATAACAGTGATTGTTTGATATAAATCTGCAGTACACACGAGTCTACAACCTCGAATCAGCAATGGCTTTACCTATCGACCACGAAGCCGGCCTTCAAGATGAGACCAACAACTTGGTACCCGGGGCCGGAAGGCCGCTTGACGATGGCACTAAGGCTCGAATCGAAGTATCCGAAATTCGAGTTGAAGTACCGTTAGATGTCAATTCGCAAGTGGCTCTTGAAGTGAACCAATGTTCCAAACCAGAAAAAAGCATTCAGGGTGGTACCCGATCCGTAGCTCGAGACACCCATAACGTGGGGGAAATCGGAGTCAGCTTGCACATGATCTTCGAGATGTTACAAGCCCAACAAGTAGCGATAGCTCAGTTGTAGAGCCAAACTTATATACAAATTAGACCAAACCTCGGTCCGCTTCGAGAAATCACCCCCAGAACAGAGCCCGCCATAGTAAAATCAAACGAACAAGAATCGGGGACCACTTTCGAAATTACTAAATTGCTCGAGGAACTCACAAAATGAGTCGAAACCAATGACAAGAGAGTGGAAACATAAAATGCCAGGGTCGATCAGATCCCGGGAGCTCCATCAATGATAAAAGGGCTGGATTCAAAAAAATTCATACAGAAGCCTTTTCCCTCGAGTGCGGCCCCAAAACCAATCCCCAAAAACTTTTGTATGCCCGAAATTCCCAAATATAACAGTACGACCAATCCTAACGAACACGTCACCTCTTACACATGTGCCATCAAGGGTAACAATTTGCAAGACGGTGAGATCGAATCTGTATTGTTGAAAAAGTTCGGGGAGACCCTCTCGAAGGGAGCGATGATTTGGTATCACAATCTGCCGCCAAATTCCATCGATTCTTTTGACATGTTAGCAGATTCATTCGTAAAGGCATATGTTGGTGCCATAAAGGTTGTAACAAGGAAATCAGACCTCTTCAAAGTAAAGCAAAGGGGTAATGAAATGATGAGGGAATCCATATCCCGATTTCAAATGGAACGCATGGAATTGCCACCGGTCACAGGCGATTGGGCCGTCCAAGCTTTCACCTAAGGGTTAAACGAGCAAAGTTCGATAGCATCGCGTCAGCTGAAGCAAAATTTGATTGAGTATCCAGCAATAACTTGGGCAGATATACACAACTGTTATCAGTCGAAAATTAGGGTCGACGATGACCATTTAGGAGCTCCGTCTGAATCCATGCATCAGAACAGGACAACTACTAAAAACCAAAGGGAGATCGATAGAGAACAAAGGTCGAACAGAGACCGATATCAACCGTACGCCACAGATCGGATGAACAATGGTTCAACACGCAACACCGCTCGGAACAATCGAAGGATTGATCGAGGGCAAAATTATCAGGGACTTATGAGCAAGAGCGGCTTCGATAAATATGTTGATAGAAGCACCTCGGTTATCGGAATATAACTTCAGCGTTGATGCATCCGCCATCATGTCTGATATCGGACACAGTAAAGACATTAGATGGCCCCGACCCATGCAGACCTATCCTACCCAAAGGAATCCCAATCAAATGTGCAAATATCATGGCACCCATGGCCACATAACGGAAGATTGCAGGCAACTAAGAGAGGAAGTTTCCTGGTTATTTGACAAAGGCCCCTTCGGGAATTTTTGAGCGATAGGGCGAAGAACCATTTTAAAAACAGGGATTTCGACAAGCAAAACAAGAAGGAAGAGCCATAGCATGTCATTCATATGATCATCGGCGGTGCCGATACCCCTCAGGATTACACACCCATAGGAACCTTGTCCTTCAATGATGAAGATGCATAAGGGGTCGTACGACCTCATAACGATGCACTGGTAATATCCGTACTCATGAATAAAACTAAAGTTAAGCGTGTGTTGATTGATCCAGGTAGCTCGGCCAACATCATTAGATTGAAGGTCGTAGAACAGCTCAGCCTACAGGACCAGATCGTACCCGCAACCCTAGTTCTAAACGGATTCAATATGGCATGTGAAACCACCAAAGACGAGATAATTCTACCAATAAACGTGGAGGGAACCATCCAGGAAACAAAGTTTCACGTGATCGAAGGCGACATGAGGTATAATGCCCTTTTCGGAAGGCCATGCATCCACAACATGAGAGCTGTACCTTTGACCCTACACCAGGTCCTCAAATTCCCAACATCTAGAGGAGTAAAAATGGTGTACGGAGAAAAACGAGCCACAAAAGAAATGTTCGCCGTCGAGGAAGCTAAACCAATATCCTCGCCTTCGTCAGTAAAGGGATCGGCCTCAGAAGGAGAACGAGACACCAAATAGCAATCACAGACGTCGGCTTCGACCCAACCAGATAACCAGGTGATCGAAGAACATGATGATCATAGGGTCCCTCGATCCTTCGTGACTCCCGATGACTCTGATGCCACCAAATCAACAATTGAGGAATTGGAGCAAATCACACTAATCGAGCGTTGGCCCAAATGAAAGGTATACCTAGGAAGAGGGTTGAGCCCCGAACTCAAGAAGAAACTTGTTCAATTACTTATCAATAACATTGATTGTTTTTCCTGGTCCCATTTAGATATAACAAGGATTCCACCAGACATAACGACGCATCGGCTAAGCTTGGACCCTAAGTTCAGACGGATAAAGCAAAAGAGAAGACCCCAGTCCGAGGTAAAACACACATTCGTAAAACACGAGGTAACCAAACTTCTCAAGATAGGGTCCATTCGGGAGGTGAAATATCCCGAATGGTTAGCCAATATAGTTGTAGTGCCTAAAAAAGGAAACAAACTTAGGATGTGCGTAGACTATAAGGATTTAAACAAAGCATGCCCCAAAGATTCTTTTCGGCTGCCCAACATCGATCGCATAATCGATACTACAGCCGACCACAAGATCCTCACTTTTCTCGATGCCTACTCCAGGTATAATCAAATCCAGATGAGCCTGGAAGACCAGGAAAAAACTTTATTTGTCACCAAATATGGAACATATTGTTATAATGTGATGCCCTTCGGGATAAAAGATGCGGGGCCTACTTACCAACAACTAGTAAATAAAATGTTCGAAGAAAAAATAGGTAAATCAATGAAAGTTTATATTGATGACATGCTAGTTAAGTCTCTGCACGCAGAGGACTATCTGACCCATTTGCAGGAAGCGTTCGAGATTTTGAGGAAATACAACATGAAGCTCAACCCCGAAAAATATGCTTTCGGGGTCGGTTCGAGTAAGTTCCTCGTCTTCATGGTATCAAATCGGGGAATCGAGATTAACCCCGATAAAATCAAGGTTATCGAAGATATCACCATCGTGGACAGTGTAAAAACTGTACAAAGGCTAACAGGATGAATTGCGGTCCTAGGCCAATTCATTTCGAGATTATTAGATCGAAGTCACAAATTTTTCTCCCTACTCAAAAAGAAGAACGATTTCGCTTGGACCCTGAAATGCCAACAGGCACTGAAGGAACTGAAACAATATCTGTCGAGCCCACTACTCCTTCACACTCTGAAAGCAGACAAAAAACTTTTCTTATACCTGGCAGTATCAGAAATCGCAGTAAGCGGTGTCCTAGTTCGGGAAGAGCAAGGTACGCAATTTCCTATTTATTACATAAATCGAACCTTAAGAGAAGCAGAAGTTAGATATCCACACTTAAAGAAATTGGCACTTGCACTGATAAGCGCCTCTAGAAAGTTACGACCATACTTTCAATGTCACCCCATATGCATATTGACAACTTACCCACTTCGTAATATTTTGCACAAACCCGAACTATCGGGCCGATTGGCCAAATGGACCGTCGAATTCAGTGGGTATGATATCGAATATACCCCTCGTACAGCCATCAAATCTCAAATCTTAGCAGACTTCGTGGCTGATTTCACGCCAACCCTTGTACCCGAAGTCGAAAAAGAATTCCTGCTGAAATCGGGTACGTCCTCGAGGGTATGGACCCTTTTTACGGACGGGGTGTTAAACGTAAAAGTGTCCGGATTGGGCATAGTTTTAAAACCACCCACAGGTAACACTATTAGGCAATCTATTAAAACTGCCAGGTTGACTAACAACGAGGCCGAGTATGAGACCATGATTACAGGTCTCGAGCTAGCTAAAAACTTGGGAGAAGAAGTCATCGAAGCCAAATGTGACTCTTTGTTGGTGGTAAGTCAGGTAAACAAAACCTTCGAAGTTCGAGAAGATAGAATGCAAAGGTATTTGGGAAAACTACATGTCACTTTGCACCATTTCAAACAATGGACTTTACAGCATGTTCCATGAGAGCAAAACAGCGAGGTTGATGCACTTGTAAATTTGGGATCATCGGTCGAGGAAGGTGACTTGAGCTCGGGGACTGTCGTTCAACTCTCGAGGTCCGTGATCAAAGAAGGTCACACTGAGATAAATTCTACGAGCTTAACCTGGGATTGGAGAAATAAGTATATCGAATACTTAAAGAACGGAAAGCTCCCATCGGACCCTAAAGACTCAAGGGCCCTACGGACCAAAGCTGCTCGATTCACGTTGGCTTCAGATGGAACGCTATACCGAAGGACATTCGATGGACCATTAGCAGTATG
>AWOL01S0015461.1:0-33110 GCA_000715115.1 Nicotiana otophora | reverse complement strand
CTTGGAAGGTGTGGGCAATATAGCACACGAAAATATGGGAATCGGGCGGAATTCTAGTTTTTTGGCCGAAAAACGCAAAAAATGAGGAATGATCATTGCAGGGCAGTGACTATGGTTCCTTAGGTCGTATTTGATGGCCCTGAAAAATTTTAGGCGATCAGGGTCCGGGAGTTCCGGGACCACATGGAAGGCGTGGGGGGTTTAGTTCACAAAAATATGGGAGACGGGCGGAATTCTAGTTTTTTCCCCAAAAAATGCAAAGAATGAGGACCGTTCATGGAGGACCGTTGACTATGGTTCCTTAGGTTGTATTGGATGCCCTGAAAAACTTTTAGGCGATCCGAGTCCGGGGGGCCCGGCCTTCTCGGAAGGCGTGGGCTATTGCACACGAAAATATGGGAATGGGGCTGAATTCTAGATGTTTGGCCGAAAAACTCAAAAAATGAGGATCGATCATGGCGGGGCGGTGACTATGGTTCCTTAGGTCATATTTAATGGTCCGACAAAAGTTTAGGCGATCGGAGTCCGGGGGTCCCGGGACCACTTGGAAGGCATATGCTATAGCACACGAAAATATTAGAATCTGGCGGAATTTAGGTTTTTGGCCGTAAACCGCAAAAAAATAAGGAACGGTCATAGCGGGGTGGTGATTATGGTTCTTTAGGTCGTATTTGATGGCCTGAAAATATTTTAGGCGATCCGAGTCCGGCGGGATGGCCCACTTGGAAGGCGTGGGCTATAGAACACGAAAATATGGGAATCGAGCGGAATACTAGTTTTTTGGCCGTAAAATGCAAAAAATGACGAACGATCATGGTGGGGCGGTGACTATGGTTCCTTAGGTCGTATTTGATGGACCGAAAAAGTTTTAGGCGATCTGGGTCCGGGAGTCCCGGGACCACTTGGAAGGCGTGGGCTATAGCATACGAAAATATGGGAGTCAGGCAAAATTTTAGTTTTTTGGCAATAAAATGCAAAAAATGAGGGCAAGTCATGGCATGGCGGTGACTATGAATCCTTAGGTCGTGTTTGATTGCACGCAAAAAATATTAGGCGATTCGGCTCCGTGTGGCCCTACCCATTGGAAAGGCGTGGTATATAGCACACAAAAATATGGGAATCGGGCAGAATCCTAGGTTTTTGGCCGTAAAACACAAAATATGAGGAATGATCATGGCGGGTCAATGACTATGGTTCCTTAGGTCGTATTGTATGGCCCAGAAAAATATTAGGCAATCGGGGCCCCGGGACCACTTGGAAGGTGTGGGCAATATAGCACACGAAAATATGGGAATCGGGCCGAATTCTAGATTTTTTGCCAACAAATGCAAAAAATGAGGAACAATCATGGCGGTGCGGTGACTATGGTTCTTTAGGTCATATTTGATGGCCCGAAAAAATTTTAGACGATCCGAATCAGGGGGCCCGGCCCACTCGAAAGGCGTGGGCTAGCACACAAAAATATGAGAATCGGCCGCTATTCTAGTTTTTTGGCCGAAAAATTTAAAAACTGAGGAAAACTCATGGCGGGGTGGTGACTATGGTTCCTTAGGTCGTATTTGATGGCCCAAAAAAATTTTAGACGATCACAGTCCGGGGGGCCCAGCCCACTCGGAAAGCGTAGGCGCACATTAAAATATGAGAATCGGGCGGAATTCTAGTTTTGTTTGCCAAAAAACACAAAACATGAGGAACATTCATGGCAGGGCAGTGATTATGGTTCCTTAGGTTGGATTTGATGGCCCAAAAATTTTTTAGGCAATTGGGGTCCGGAGGGGGCGGCCCACTTGGAAGGCGGGGGCTATAGCACACGAAAATATGGGAATCGGGCGGAATTCTAGTTTTTTGGCCGTAAAATGTAAAACCTGAGAAACGATCATGGCGGGGTGGTGACTTTGGTTCCTTAGGTCGTATTTAGTGGCCCGGAAAATTTTTACGCGATCGGGGTCCGGAAGTCCCGAGACCATCTGGAAGGCGTCATCTATAGCAAACGAAAATATGGAAATCAGGCGGAATTCTAGTTTTTTGGGTGTAAAATGCAAAACATGAGGATTGGTCATGGCGGGGCAGTGATTAAGGTTCCTTAGGTCGTATTTGATGGCCCACAAAAATATTAGGTGATCCTGCTTCTTGGGGCCCTACCCATTGGGAAGACGTGGGCTATAGCACACGAAAATATGGGAATCTGGTGGAATTCTTGTTTTTTGGCCGAAAAACGCAAAACATGAGGAATGATCATTACGGTGCAGTGACTATGGTTCCTTAGGTCGTATTTCATGGCCCGAAAAAATTTTAGGCGATCGGGGTCCGAGGTTCCCGTGACCACTTGGAAGGCTAGCACACAAAAATATCGGAATCAGGATTAATACTAGTTTTTTGGTTGTAAACTGCAAAAAAAGAGGAACCATCATGGAGGGCCGGTGACTTTGGTTCCTTAAGTCGTATTTGGTGGCCCGGAAAATTTTAGACGATCGGGGTACGGGAGTCCCGGGACCACTTGGAAGGCGTAGGCTATAGCACACAAAAATATGAGAATTGGGCGGAATTCTAGTTTTTTGGCCGTAAAATGCAAAACATGAGGACAGGTCATGGCAGGGTGGTGACTAAGGTTCCTTAGGTCGTATTTGATGGCCCACATAAATATTAGGCAATCCGGCTCCGTGGGGCCCTACCCATTGGGAAGACGTGGGCTATAGCACACGAAAATATAGGAATCGGGCGGAATTGATGTTTTTTGGCCGAAAAATGCAAAAAATGCGGAATGCTCATGGCGGGGCAGTGACTATGGTTCCTTAGGTCTTATTTGATGTCCCATAAAAATTTTAGGAGATCGGGGTCTGGGGGTACCGGGACCACTTGGAAGGCGTGGGCTATAGCACACGAAAATATGGGAATCGAGCAGAATTCTTGTTTTTTGGCCGAAAAATGCAAAACATGAGGAACGATCATGGCGGTGCGGTGACTATGGTTCATTAGGTCGTATTGGATGGCCCAAAATTTTTTTAGACGATCCGAGTTAGGCGGGCCCTGCCCACTCGGAAGGCGTGTGCTATAACACACGAAAATATGGGAATCGGGCGCAATTCTATGTTTTTGGCTGAAACACGTACAAAATGAGGAACGAACAGGGCAGGCGGTGCCTATGGTTCTTTAGGTCCTATTTGATGGCCCGAAAATATTTTAGGCGATCACAGTCCGGGGGGCCTGGCCCCCTCGGAAGGCGTGGGCTATAACACACGAAAATATGAGAATTGCACGGAATTCTAGGTTTTTGGCCGAAAAACGCAAAAAATGAGGAACGATCATGACGAGGTGGTGACTATGGTTCCTTAGGTCGTATTTGATGGCCCGTAAAAATTTTAGGCGAACGGGGTCCAGAGGGCCCGGGACCACTCGGAAGGCGTGGGCTATACACACGAAAATATGGGAATCGCGCGGAATTCTAGTTTTTTGGCCGAAAAATGCAAAAAATGAGGAACGTTCATGGCAGGGCGGTGACTATGGTTCCTTAGGTTGTAATGGATGGCCCAGAAAAATTTTAGGAGATCGGGGTCCGGGGGGCCGTGACCACTTGGAAGGCGTGGTCTATAGCACATTTTAGTCGCGGAATTCATGTTTTTTGGCTGAGAAATTCAAAAAATGAGGAACGATCATGGCGGGGAGGTGACTATGGTTCCTTAGGTCGTATTTGATAGCCCGGAAATATTTTAGGTGATCCGGCTCCGTAGGGCCCTACCCATTGGGAAGGCGTGGGCTATAACACACGAAAATATGGGAATCACGTGGAATTATAGTTTTTTTGCCGAAAACGCAAAACATGAGGAACGATCATGGCGGGGCAGTGGCTATGGTTCCTTAGGTCGTATTTGATTTCCCGAAAAACTTTTAGGCGATCCGAATTAGGGGGCCCGGCCCACTCGGCAGGCGTGGGCTATAGCACACGAAAATATGGGAATCGGGCGCAATTCTAGTGTTTTGGCCGAAAAACGTAAACAATGAGGAACGATCATGGCGGGGCGGTGACTATGGTTCCTTAGGTTGTATTTGATGGACCGAAAAAAGTTTAGACGATCACAGTCCAGGGGGGGCCCGGCCCACTTGGAAGGCGTGGATGCACACGAAAATATGGGAATCGGGCGGAATTGTAGTTTGTTGGCCAAAAAACTTAACAAATGAGGAATGATCATGGCGGGGTGGTGACTATGGTGTCTTAGGTCGTATTTGATGGGCCGAAAAAATATTAGGCCATCACAGTCCGGGGGTGCCGACCCACTCGGAAGGCGTGGGCGCACACGAAAATATGGGAATCGGGTGGAATTCTAGTTTTTTGGGTGAAAAACGCAACAAATAACTAACGATCATGGCGGGGTGGTGACTATGGTTCCTTAGGTCGTATTTGATAGCCCAAACAAAATTTAGGCGATCGGGGTCCGGGGGGCCCGGCCCACTTGGAAGGCGAGGGCTATAGCACACAAAAATATGGGAATCGGGCGGAATTCTTGTTGTTTTGAAGTAAAATGCAGAAAATGAGGACAGGTCATGGTGGGGCGGTGACTATGGTTCCTTAGGTCGTATGTTATGGCCCGCAATAATATTAGGCGATCCGGCTCCGTGGGTACCTACCCATTGGGAAGGCGTGTGCTATAGCACACGAAAATATGGGAAACGAGTGAAATTCTAGTTTTTTGGCCGAAAACTACAAAAAATGAGGAACGATCATGGAGGTGCGGTGACTATGGTTCCTTAGGTCGTATTTGATGGCCCGAAAAATTTTAGGCGATCCGAGTTAGGGGGGCCCGGCCCACTCGGAAGGCGTGAGCTATAGCACACGAAAATATGGGAAACGAGTGAAATTCTAGTTTTTTGGCCGAAAACTACAAAAAATGAGGAACGATCATGGAGGTGCGGTGACTATGGTTCCTTAGGTCGTATTTGATGGCCCGAAAAATTTTAGGCGATCCGAGTTAGGGGGGCCCGGCCCACTCGGAAGGCGTGAGCTATAGCACACGAAAATATGGGAATCCGGCGCAATTCTAGTTTTTTGGCCGAAAAACGTGAAACATGAGGAACGATCTTGGCGGGGTGGTGACTATGGTTCCTTAGGACGTATTTTATGGCCCGAAAAATTTTTAGGAGATCACAGTCCGGGGGGCCCGGCACACTCAGAAGGCGTGGGCGCACACGAAAATGTTGGAATCGGGCGAAATTATAGTTGTTTGGCCGAAAAACGCAAATAATGAGGAACGATCATGGCGGGGTGGTGACTATGGTTCCTTAGGTCGTATTTGATGGCCCGGGAAAAATTTAGGCGATCCAGCTCCATGGGGCCCAATCCATTGGGAAGGCATGGGCTATAGCACAGAAAAATATGGGGATCGGGCGGAATTCAAGTTGTTAGGCCAAAAAACGCAAAACATGAGGAATGATCATGGAGGGGCAGTGACTATGGTTCCTTAGGTCCTATTGGATAACCCAGAAAATTTTTAGGCGATCGGGGTCCGGGAGTCCCGGGACCTCTTGGAAGGCGTGGGCTATACCACACGAAAATATGGGAATCAGGCGAAATTCTAGTTTTTTGGCCGAAAAATGAAAAACATGAGGAACGATCATGGTGGGGCGGTGACTATGGTTCCCTAGGTCGTATTTGATGGCCCAAAAATTTTTTAGGCGATCCGAGTCAAGGGGCCCGGCCCACTCGAAAGGCGTGGCACACGCAATTATGGGAATCGAGCGGCATACTAGTGTTTTGGCCGAAAATCATAAAAAATGAGAAACGATCATGGCGGGGCAGTGACTAAGGTTCCTTAGGTCGTATTTGATGGCCCGAAAAATTTTTAGGCGATCCCAGTCCGGGGGGCCCGGTCCACTCAGAAGGCATGGGCGCACACGAAAATATGGAAATCGGGCGGAATTCTAGTTTTTTGGCAGCAAAATGCAAAAAATGAGGAATGATCATGGCGGGGCGGTGACTATGGTTCCTTACGTCGTATTTGATGGACGGTATACATTTTAGCCGATCGAGGTCCGGGGGGCCCGGGACCACTCAGAAGGTGTGGGCTATAGCACACGAAAATATGAGAATCGGGCATAATTCTAGTTTTTTGGCTGAAAAATGTAAAAAATGAGGTAAGATCATGGCGGTGCGGTGACTATGGTTCTTTAGGTCATATTTGATGGCTTGAAAAAATTGTAGACGATCATAGTCCGAGGGGACCGGCCCACTTGGAAAGCGTGGGCTATAGCACACAAAAATATGGGAATCGGGCGAAATTCTGGTTTTTGGCCTTATAATGCAAAAAATGAGGAACGATCATGGCGGGGTAGTGACTATGGTTCCTTAGGTCGTATTTGAAGGCCTAGAAAATTTTTGGCAAACGGGGTCCGGTAGTCTCGGGACCACTTGGAACGGGTGGGCTATAGCACACGAAAATATGGGAATCGGGCGGAATTCTAGTTTTTTCGCCGTAAAATGCTAACAATGAGGACAGGTCATGGCAGGGTAGTGACTATGGTTCCTTAGGTCATATTTTATGGCCCAGAAAAATTTTAGGCGATCGGGGTCCGGGGGTCCCGGGACCACCTGGAAGGGGTTGGCTAGCACACGAAAATATGGGAATCGGGCGGAATTCTAGTTTTTTGGCCGAAAAATGTAAAAACGGAGGAACGATCATGGCAGTGCGGTGACTATGGTTCCTTAGGTCATATTTGATTTCCCGAAAAGTTTTTAGGCGATTTGAGTCAGGGGGGCACAGCCCACTCGGAAGGCGTGGGCTATAGCACACGAAAATATGGGAATCGGGTGCAATTCTAGTTTTTTGGCCGAAAAACGTAAAAAATTAGGAACGATCATGGCNGACTAAGGTTCCTTAGGTCGTATTTGATGGCCCGAAAAATTTTTAGGCGATCCCAGTCCGGGGGGCCCGGTCCACTCAGAAGGCATGGGCGCACACGAAAATATGGAAATCGGGCGGAATTCTAGTTTTTTGGCAGCAAAATGCAAAAAATGAGGAATGATCATGGCGGGGCGGTGACTATGGTTCCTTACGTCGTATTTGATGGACGGTATACATTTTAGCCGATCGAGGTCCGGGGGGCCCGGGACCACTCAGAAGGTGTGGGCTATAGCACACGAAAATATGAGAATCGGGCATAATTCTAGTTTTTTGGCTGAAAAATGTAAAAAATGAGGTAAGATCATGGCGGTGCGGTGACTATGGTTCTTTAGGTCATATTTGATGGCTTGAAAAAATTGTAGACGATCATAGTCCGAGGGGACCGGCCCACTTGGAAAGCGTGGGCTATAGCACACAAAAATATGGGAATCGGGCGAAATTCTGGTTTTTTGGCCGTATAATGCAAAAAATGAGGAACGATGATGGCGGGGAAGTGACTATGGTTCCTTAGGTCATATTTGATGGCCCGGAAAAATTTTTGGTGAAAGGGGTCCGGGAGTCTCGGGACCACTTGGAAGGGGTGGGCTATAGCACAAGAAAATAAGGGAATCGGGCGGAATTCTAGTTTTTTGGTCATAAAATGCAGAACATGAGGACAGGTCATGGCGGGGAGGTGACTAAGGTTCCTTAGATCGTATTTGATGGCCCAAAAAAATATTAGGCCATCCGGCTCCGTGGGGCCCTACCCATTGGGAAGACTTGGGATATAGCACACAAAAATATGGAAATCGGGCGGAATTCTAGTTTTTTGGCCTAAAAAGGCAAAACATGAGGAATGATCATGGCGGGGTAGTGACTATGGTTCCTTAGGTCGTATTTTACGGCCCAGAAAATTTTTAGGCGATTGGGGTCCAGGGATCCCGGGACCACTTGGAAGGCATTGGCTATAGCACACGAAAATATGGGAATCGGGCGGAATTCTAGTTTTTTGGCCGAAAAATGTAAAAACTGAGGAACGATCGTGGCAGTGCGGTGACTATGGTTCCTTAGGTCATATTTGATTTCCCAAAAAAGTTTTAGGCGATCCGAGTCAGGGGGCCCTGCCCACTCGGAAGGCGTGGGCTATAGCACATAAAAATATGGGAATCGGGCGCAATTCTAGTTTTTTGGCCGGAAAACGTACAAAATGAGGAACGATCATGGCGGGGCGGTGACTATGGTTCCTTAGATCGTATTAGATGGCCCGAAAAAATTTTAGACGATCACATTCCGGGGGACCCGGCCCACTTGGAATGCGTGGGCACACACGAAAATATGGGAATCGGGTAGAATTCTAGTTTTTTGGCCGAAAAATGCAAAACATGAGGAACGATCATGGAGGGGCGGTGACTATGGTTCCTTAGGTCGTATTTGATGGACCGTACAAATTTTAGCCGATCGAGGTCCGGGGGGCCCGGGACCTCTCGGAAGGCGTGGGCTATAGCACACAAAAATATGGGAATCAGGCATAATTCTAGTGTTTTGGCCGAAAACTGTAAAACATGAGGTAAGATCATGGCGGTGCGGTGACTATGGTTCCTTAGGTCATATTTGATGGCCTGAAAAATTTTTAGACGATCATAGTCCGAGGGGATCGGCCCACTTGGAAAGCGTGGGCTATAGCACACGAAAATATGAGAATCGGGCGAAATTATGTTTTTTTGGCCGTATAATGCAAACAATGAGGAATGATCATGGCGGGGTAGTGACTAGGGTTCCTTAGGTCGTATTCGATGGCCCGGAAAAACTTTTGGTGAACGGGGTCCGGGAGTCTCGGGACCACTTGGAAGGGGTGGGCTATAACACACGAAAATATGGGAATCGGGTGGAATTCTAGTTTTTTGGCCGTAAAATGCAAACAATAAGGACAGGTCATGGCGGGGAGGTGACTATGGTTCCTTAGGTTGTATTTGATGGCCCGTAAAAATACTAGGCGATCGGGATCCGGGGGGCCCGTGACCACTCGGAAGGCGTGGGCTATAGCACATAAAAATATGGGAACCGCGCGGAATTCAAGTTTTTTGGCCGAAAAACGCAAAATATGAGGAACGATCATGGAGGGGCGGTTACTATGGTTCCTTAGGTCATATTTGATGGTCCGGAAAATTTTTAGGCTATCCGGCTCCGTGGGGCCCAACCCATTGGGAAGGCATGGGCTATAGCACAGCAAAAATATGGGAATCGGGCGAAATTCAAGTGTTTTGGCCGAAAAACGCAAAAAATGAGGAATGATCATGGCGGGGCAGTGACTATGGTTCCTTAGGTCCTATTTGATAACCCAGAAAAATTTTAAGCGATCGGGGTCCGGGGGTCCCGGGACCACTTGGAAGGCGTAGGCTATAGCACACGAAAATATGGAAAACGGGCGGAATTCTAGATGTTTGGCCGAAAAATGAAGAAAATGAGGAACGATCATGGCGGGGCAGTGACTATGGTTCCTTAGGTCCTATTTGATAACCCAGAAAAATTTTAAGCGATCGGGGTCCGGGGGTCCCGGGACCACTTGGAAGGCGTAGGCTATAGCACACGAAAATATGGAAAACGGGCGGAATTCTAGATGTTTGGCCGAAAAATGAAGAAAATGAGGAACGATCATGGCGGGGCAGTGACTATGGTTCCCTAGGTCATGTTTGATGGCCCGAAAATTTTTTAGGCGATCCGAGTCAGGGTGGCCCTGCCCACTCGGAAGGCGTGGGCTATAGCACACGAAAGTATGGGAATCGGGAGCAATTCTAGTTTTTTGGCCGAAAAATGTAAAAAATGAGGAACGATCATGGCGGGGCGGTGACTATGGTTCCATAAGTCATATTTGATGGCCCGAAAATATTTTAGGTGATCACAGTCCGGGGAGCCCGGCCCACTCGGAAGGCGTGGGCCCACACGAAAATATGGGAATCGGGCAAAATTCTAGTTTTTTGGCCGAAAAATGCAAATAATGAGGAACGATCATGGTGGGGCGGTGACTATTGTTCCTTAGGTCGTATTTTGATGGCTCGGAAACATTTTAGGCGATCGGGGTTCGGGGGGCCCGTGACCACTCGGAAGGCGTGGGCTATAGCACATGAAAATATGGGAATCGCTCGGAATTCAAGTTTTTTGACCGAAAAACGCAAAACATGAGGAACAATCATGGCGGGGCAGTGACTATGGTTCCTTAGGTCGTATTTGATGGCCCGGAAAAATTTAAGGCGTTCCGGCTCCGTAGGGCCCAACCCATTGGGAAGGCGTGGGCTATAGCACACGAAAATATGGGAATCGGGCGGAATTCAACTTTTTTGGCCGAAAAATGATAAAAATGAGGAAATATCATGGCGGAGCGGTGACTATGGTTCCCTAGGTCGTATTTTATGGCCCGAAAATGTTTTAGGTGATCAGAGTCAGGGGGCTCGGCCCAGTCAAAAGGCGTGGGCTATAGCACACGAAAATATGGGAATCGGGCGCAATTCTAGGTTTTTGGCCATAAAATGTAAAAAATGAGGAACGATCTTGGCGGGTCGGTGACTATGGTTCCTTAAGCCGTATTTGATGGCCCAAAAAAATTTTAGGCGATCACAGTCCGGGGGGCCCGGCCCACTCGGAAGGCGTGGGCGCACACAAAAATATGGGAATCAGGCAAAATTCTAGTTTTTTGGCCGAAAAATGCAAATAATGAGGAACGATCGTGGCGGGGCAGTGACTATGGTTCCTTAGGTCGTATTGTGATGGATCGGAAATATTTTAGGCGATCGGGGTCCGGGGGGCCCGTGACCACTCGGAAGGCGTGGGCTATAGCACACGAAAATATGGGAATCGCGCGGAATTCATGTTGTTTGACCGAAAAACGCAAACTATGAGGAACGATCATGGCAGGGCAGTGACTGTAGTTCCTTAGGTCGTATTGGATGGCCCGAAAAATTTTTAGGCGATCCGGCTCCGTGGGGCCCAACCCTTTGGGAAGGCGTGGTCTATAGCACAGAAAAATATGGGAATCGGGCGGAATTCAAGCTTTTTAGCCGACAAAATGCAAAAAATGAGGAATGATCATGACGGGGAAGTGACTATGATTCCTTAGGTTCTATTTGATAACCCAGAAATATTTTAGGCGATCGGGGTCTGGGGATCCCGGGACCACTTGGAAGGCGTGGGCTATAGCACACGAAAATATAAGAATCGGGCAGAATTCTAATGTAGAAAAAATGAGGAATGGTCATGGCAGGGCGGTGACTATGGTTCTCTAGGTCGTATTTGATCTCCCAGAAAAGGTTTAGGTGATCGGAGTCCGGGGGGCCCGGCTTACTCGGAAGGCGTGGGCTATAGCACACGAAACTATGGGAATCGGGCGGAATTCTAGTTTTTTGGCCGAAAAATGCAAATAATGAGGAACGATCATGGAGGGGTGGTGACTATGGTTCCTTAGGTTGTATTTGATGGTCCGAAAAACTTTTAGGCGATCGGAGTCCGGGGGGCCAGGGGCCACTCGGAAGGCGTGGTCTATAGCACACGAAAATATGGGAATTATGCAAAAATCTAGTTTTTTGGCCGTAAAACGCAGAAACACCGAGGAATGGTCATGAAGGGGCGGTGACTATGGTTCTATAGGTCGTATGTGATGGGACAAAAACATTTTAGGCGATCCGAGTCCAGGGGACCTTGCCCACTCGGAAGACGTGGGCGCACACAAAAATATGGTAATCGGGCGGAATTTTAGTTTTTTGGCCTTAAAATGCAAAGAATGAGGAAAGGTCATGGCGAGGAGGTGATTATGGTTACTTAGGTCGTATTTGATGGCCCGGAAAATTTTAGGCGATCCGGCTCCGTTGTTCCGCCCCACTCGGAAGACGTGGGCTATAGCACACGAAAATATTGGAATCAGGCAAAATTCTACCTTTTTTGGTCGAAAAATGCAAAAAGTGAGGAACGATCATGGAAGGGCGGTGACTATGGTTCCTTAGGTCATATTTGATGGACCAAAAAAATTTGTCCAGGGGGCCCGGGACCACTCGGAAGGCGTGGGCAGTAGCACACGAAAATATGGGAATCGCACGAAATTTAACTTTGTTGGTCGAAAAATGCATAAAATGATGAAAGGATCATGGTGGGGAGGTGACTATGGTTCCTTAGGTCGTATCTGATGGCCCAAAAAAATTTTAGGAGATCAGGGCTCGGGGGTCCAGGGACCACTTGGAAGGCGCGGGCTATAGCACACGAAAATATGGGAATAGGGTGGAATTCTAGTTTTTTGGCCAAACGAGGAATGGTCATGGCAGGGAGGTGACTATGGTTATCTAGGTCGTATTTGATCGCCCGGAAAAATTTTAGGCGATCCGAGTCCGGGGGGCGCGGCCCACTCGGAAGGCATGGGCTATAGCACACGAAAATATGGGAATCGGGCAGAATTCTAGTTGTTTGGCCGAAAAATGCAAAAACTGAGGAACGCTCATGGCGGGTTAGTGACTATGGTTCCTTAGGTCTTATTTTATGGCCCAAAAAATTTTTAGGCGATCCGAGTCAGGGGGCCAGGCCCACTCGGAAGGCGAGGGCTATAGCACACGAAAATATGGGAATCAGGCGGAATTCTAGTTTTTTGGCTAAAAAACGTTAACAATGAGGAACGATCATGGCGGGGCAGTGATTATGGTTCCGTAGGTTGTATTTGATGGGCCGAAATATTTTTAGGCGATCCCAGTCCGGGGGTCCCGGCCCACTCGGAAGGCGTGGGCGCACTCGAAAATATGGGAAACGGGCGGAATTCTAGTTTTTTGGCCGAAAAATGCAAAAAATGAGGAACGATCATGGCGGGGCAGTGACTATGGTTCCTTAGGTCTTATTTTATGGCCCAAAAAATTTTTAGGCGATCCCAGTCCGGGGGTCCCGGCCCACTCGGAAGGCGTGGGCGCACTCGAAAATATGGGAAACGGGCGGAATTCTAGTTTTTTGGCCGAAAAATGCAAAAAATGAGGAACGATCATGGCGGGGCAGTGACTATGGTTTCTTAGGTCGTATTTGATGGACCGAAAAAATTTTAGGCTATTGGGGTCCGGGGGGGCCGGTCCACTCGGAAGGTGTGGGCGCACAAGAAAATATGGGAATGAGGCGGAATTCTTGTTTTTTGACCTAAAATCGCAAAAATTAAGGAACAATCATAGCGGGGCAGTGACTATGGTTCCTTAGATCGTATTTGAGGGCCCTTAAAAATTTTAGGCGATCGGGGTCCGGGGGGCCCGTGACCACTCGGAAGACGTGGCTTTAGCACACGCAAATAAGGGAATCGCGCGGAATTTATGTTTTTTGGCCGAAAAATGCAAAAAATGAGAAATGATCATGGCAGGGCGGTGACTATAGTTCCTTAGGTCGTATTTGATGGCGTAGAAAAATTTTAAGCTATCGGGGTCCGGGGGTCCCGGAACCCCTTGGAAGGCATGGGCTATAGAACACGAAAATATGGGAATCGTGCGGAATTCTAGTGTTTTGGCCGTAAAATGCAAAAAATGAGGAAAGGTCATGTCGGTGCGGTAACTATGGTTCCTTAGGTTGTATTTGATGGCCCGAAAACGTTTTAGGCAATCTGAGTCTAGAGGGCCCAGCCCACTCGGAAGACATAGGCTATATCACATCAAAATATGGGAATCAGGCGGAATTCTAGTTTTATGGCCGAAAAACGGAAAACATCAGGAACGATCACGTCGGGGCGGCGACTATGGTTCCTTAGGACGTATTTGATGGACCGAATAATATTTAGGCGATCCCAGTCCGGGGGGCCGGCCCACTCGGAAGGCTTGGGCGCTCACGAAAATATTGGAATCGGGCGGAATTCTAGTCTTTTGGCCGGAAAACGCAAAAAATAAGGAACGATCATGGAGAGGCGGTGACTATGGTTCCTTAGGTCGTATTTGATGGACCGGAAAAATTTTAGGCGATCGGGGTCCGGGGGGCCTGGGACCACTCGGAAGGTGTGGGCTAGCACACGAAAATATGGGAATCTGGCGGAATTCTAGTGTTTTGGCCGAAAAATGCAAAACATCAGGAGCGATCACGGTGGGGCAGTGACTATGGTTCCTTAGGTCATATGTGATGGCCCAAACAACTTTTAGGCAATCCGAGTCCGGGGGGCCCGACCCACTCGAAAGGCGTGGGCTATAGCACACAAAAATATGGGAATCGGGCAGAATTCTAGTTTTTTGGCCGAAAAATGCAAAACATGAGGAACGATCATGACGGGGCGGTGACTATGGTTCCTTAGGTCGTATTTGATGGCCCGAAAAATTTTAAGGCGATCCGGCTCCTTGGGGCCCTACCCACTGGGAAGGCGTGGGCTATAGCACACGAAAACATTGGAATCAGGCATAATTCTAGGTTTTTGGCCGAAAAACGCAAAACACGAGGAACGCCCATGGCGGGGCAGTGACTATGGTTCTTTAGGTCATATTTTATGGTCCGAAAAAATTTTAGGCGATCCCAGTCCGGGGGGCCCGGCCCACTCGGAAGGCGTGGGCGCACACAAAAATATGGGAATCATTCGGAATTCTAGTACTTTGGCCATAAAATGCAAAACATGAGGAAAGGTCATGGTGGGGCGGTGACTATAGATCCTTAGGTCATATTTGACGGCCTAGAAAAACATTTTGGCTATTGGGGTCTGGGGGGTCCCGGTACCACTTGGAAGGCGTGGGCTATAGCATACGAAAATATGGAAATGGTGCGGAATTCTAGTGTTTGGCCGAAAAATGTAAAAAATGAGGAAGGGTCATGGCGAGGCAGTGACTATGGTTCCTTAGGACGTATTGGATAGCCTACAAATATTTATGGCTATCGGGGTCCGGGCGTCCCGGGACCACTTGGAAGGCGTGGGCTATAGCACACGAAAATATGGGAATCAAGCGGAATTCTAGTTATTTGGCCATAAAATGCAGAAAAATGAGGAAAGGTAATGGCGAGGCGGTGACTATGGTCCCTTAGGTCGTATTTGATGGCCAGGAAGAAATTTAGGCTATCGGGGTCCGAGGGTCCCGAGAGCACTTTGAAGGCGTGGACTATAGCTCACGAAAATATGGGAATGAGGCGGAATTCTAGGTTTTTCGCCGAAAGATGCTAAATATGAGGAATGATCATGGCGGGGTGGTGACTATGGTTCCATAGGTCGTGTTTGATGGACCGGAAAAATTTTAGACGATTGGGGTCCGGGGGGCCCGGGACCACTCGGAAGGTGTGGGTTATAGCACATGAAAATATGGGAATCGGGCGCAATTCTAGTTTTTTGGCCAAAGAACGTAAAAAAATGGGGAACGATCATGGAGGGGCGGTGACTATGGTTCCTTAGGTCATATTTGATGGCCCGAAAAATTTTTAGGCGATCACAATGCGGGGGGCCCGGTCCACTCGGAAGGCGTGGGCGCACACGAAAATATGGGAATCGCGCGAAATTCAAGTTTTTTGGCCGAACAATGCAAAAAATGAGGAACGATCATGGCACGACAGTGACTATGGTTCCTTAAGTCGTATTTGATGGCCAGAAAAGGTTTTAGGGGATCGGGGTTCGGAGGTCCCGGGACCACTTAGAAGGCATGGGCTATAACACACGAAAATATGGGAATCGGACAGAATTCTAGCTTTTTGGCCGTAAAATGCAAACAATGGGGAAAGGTCATGTCGGGGCGGTGACTATGGTTCCTTAGGTCGTATTTGTAGCCCGGAAAAATTTTAGGCAATCCGGCTCCGTAGGGCCCTACCCATTGGGAAGGCGTGGCTATAACACATGAAAATATGGGAATCAGGCGGAATTCTAATTTGTTTGTCGAAAAACGCAAAAAATGCGGAATGATCAAGGCGGGGTGGTGACTATAGTTCCTTAGCTCGTATTCAATGGCCCATAAAAATTTTAGGCGATCGGGGTCCGAGGGTCCCGGGACCACTTGGAAGGCGTGGGCTATAGCACACGAAAATATGGGAATTAGGCGGAATTCTAGTTTTTTTCCGAAAAATGCAAAAAATGAGGAACGATCATGGCGGGGCGGTGACTATGGTTCCCTAGGTCGTATTTGATGGCCCGAAAATATTTTAGGCAAACCGAGTCAGTGGGGGCCCGGTCCACTCGGAAGGCGCGGGCATAACACACGAAAGTATAGGAATCGGCCGGAATTCTAGTTTTATTGTCGAAATCGTAAAAAAAGAGGAATGATCATGGCAGGGTGGTGACTATGGTTCCTTAGGTCGTATTTGATGACCCAAAAAAATTTTAGGCGATCCCAGTACGGGCGCCCCGGCCCACTCGGAAGGCGTGGGCGCACGCGAAAATATGGGAATCGGGAGGAATTCTAGTTTTTTGGCCAAAAAACACAAAGAATGGAGAATGATCATGGCGGGGCGGTGACTATGGTTCCTTAGGTCTTACTTGATGGACCGGAAAAATTTTAGCCGATCGGGGTCCGGGGGTCCCGGGACCACTTGGAAGGCATGGGCTATAGCACACGAAAATATGGGAATCGGGCGGAATTCTAGTTATTTGGCCGAGAAATGCAAAACATGAGGAACGATAATGGCGGGGCGGTGACTATGGTTCCCTAGGTGATATGTGATGTCCCGAAAAATATTTAGGCAGTCCAAGTGAGGGGGGCCCGGCCCACTCGGAAGGCGTGGTCTATTGCACACGAAAATATGGGAATCGGGCGGAATTCTAGTTTGTTTTTGCCGAAAAACATAAAAACTGATTAATGATCATGGAAGGGCGGTGACTATGGTTCCTTAGGTCGTATTTGATGGCCCAAAAGTTTTTTAGGCGATACCACTATGGGGGGCCCGACCCACTCGGAAGGCGTGGGCTATAGCACACGAAAATATGGGAATCTGGCGGAATTCTAGTTTTTTGGCCTAAAAATGTAAAGAATGAGGAATGATCATGGCGGGGCGGTGACTATGGTTCCTTAGGTCGTATTGGATGGCCCAAAACAATTTTAGGCAATCCCAGTCCGGGGGGCCCGGCCCACTCGGAAGGCGTGGGCACACACGACAATAAGAGAATCGGGCGGAATTCTAGTTTTTTGGCCGTAAAATGCAAAAAGTGACGAACGATCATGGCGGGGTGGTGACTATGGTTCCTTTGGTCATATTTAATGGCCCGGAAAAATTTTAAGCGATTCGAGTCCGGTGGTCCCGGGACCACTTGGAAGGCGTGGTCTATATGGCACACGAAAATATGGGAATAATGCGGAATTCTAGTTTTTTGGCACTAAAATGCAAATAATGTGGAAAGGTCATGGCAGGGAGGTGACTATGGTTCCTTAGGTCATATTTGATGGCCCAGAAAAATTTTAGGGTATCGGGGTCCAGGGGTCCGGGAACCACTTGGAAGGCGTGGGCTGGCGCACACGAAATTATGGGAATCGGGCGGAATTCTAGTTTTTTGTCCGAAAAATGCAAAACATGAGGAACGCTCATGGCGGGGCGGTGACTATGGTTCCCTAGTTCGTATTTGATGGCCAAAATATTTTTTAGGCGGAACGAGCGAGGGGGGCTCGGCCCACTCGGAAGGCGTGGGCTATTGCACACGAAAATATAGGAATCGTGCGGAATTCTAGTTTTTTGGCAGAAAAACGTACAAAATGAGGAATGATCATGGCGGGGCAGTGACTATGGTTCCTTAGGTTGTATTTGATGGCTCGAAAAAACTTTAGGCGATCCCAGTACGGGGGGCCCGGCCAACTCGGAAGGCGTGGGCGCACGCAAAAATATGGGAATTGGGCGAAATTCTAGTATTTTGGCCGAAAAATGCAAACAATGAGGAACGTTCATGGCGGGGCGGTGAATATGGTTCCTTAGGTCGTATTCGATGGACCGGAAAAATTGTAGGCGATCAGGGTCCGGGGGGGCTGGGACCACTCGGAAGGTGTGGGCTATAGCACACGAAAATTTGGGAATCGCGAGGAATTCAAGTTATTTGGCCGAAAAATGCAAAAAATAAGGAACGATCATGGGGGGGGGGTGACTATGGTTCCTTAGGTGGTATTTGATGGCCCAAAAAAAATTTAGGAGATCGGGGTTCGGGGGTCCCGGGACCACTTGGAAGGAGTGGGCTATAGCCTACGCCTTCCCAGTGGGTAGGGGCCCTCGGAGCCGGATCACCTAAAATTCTTTCGGGCCATCAAATATGACCTAAGGAACCATAGTCACCACCCCGCCATGATCGTTCCTCATGTTTTGCTTTTTTCGGCCAAAAAACTAGAATTCCGCTCGATTCCCATATTTTCCTACGCTATAGCCCACGCCTTCCATGTGGTCCCGGGACCCCGATCGCCTAAAAATTTTTGGGCTATCAAATACGACCTAAGGAACCATAGGCTCTGCCTCGCCATGATCGTTCCTCATTTTTTGTATTTTTCGGCAAATTACCATATTTTCATGTGCTATAACCCACGCCTTCCGAGTGGGCCGGGTCCCACGGATTCGGATCGCCTAAAATTTTTCCGGGCCATCAAATACGACCTAAAGAACCATAGTCACCGCCCTGCCATTACCATTCCTCATTTTTTTGCGTTTTACAGACAAAATATTAGAATTCCAATTCCCATATTTTCGTGTGCTATAGCCCATGCCTTCCAAGTGGTCCCGGGACCCCCGGACCCCGATCGACTAAAATTTTTCCGGGCCATCAAATACGACCTAAAGAACCATAGTCACCGCCCTGCCATTACCATTCCTCATTTTTTTGCGTTTTACAGACAAAATATTAGAATTCCAATTCCCATATTTTCGTGTGCTATAGCCCATGCCTTCCAAGTGGTCCCGGGACCCCCGGACCCCGATCGACTAAAATTTTTCCGGGCCATCAAATACGACCTAAAGAACCATAGTCACCGCCCTGCCATTACCATTCCTCATTTTTTTGCGTTTTACAGACAAAATATTAGAATTCCAATTCCCATATTTTCGTGTGCATAGCCAACGCCTTCCAAGTGGTCCCGGGACCCCCGGACCCTGATCGCCTAAAATTTTTGCGGGCCATCAAATACCACCTAAGGAATCATAGTCAACGCCCCGCCATGATCGTTCCTCTTTTTTTTTTGCGTTTTTCGGCCAAAGAACTAGAATTCCGCCCGATTCCCATATTTTCATGTGCAATAGCCCACGCCTTACGAGTGGGCCGGGCCCTCTGACTCGGATCGCCAAATGTTTTTACGGGCCATCAAATACGACCTATGGAACCATTGTCAAACCCCCACCATGAGCGTTCGTCATTGTTTGCATTTTTCGGCCAAACACATAGAATTCCGCCCGATTCCTATATTTTCGTGTGCTATAGCCCACGCCTTCCAAGTGGTCCCGGGATCCCCGGACCCTGATCGTCTAAAATTTTTCTGGTCCATCAAATACGACCTAAGGAACCATAGTCACCGCCCCGCCATGATCATTCCTCATTTTTTTCATTTTTCAGCCGAAAAACTAGAATTCCGTCTGATTCCCATATTTTCGTGTGCGCCCACGCCTTCCGAGTGGGCCGGCTCCCCCGGACTGGAATCGCCTAAAATGTTTTCGGGCCATCAAATACGAGCTAAGGAACCATAGTCACCGCCCCATCATGACCTTTCCTCATTTCTTTGCAATTTACTGCCAAACAACTTGAATTTCACCTGAATCCCAGATTTTTGTGTGCTATAGCCCACTCCTTCCATGTGGTCCCAGGACCCCGATCGCCTAAAATTTTTTTGGGTCATCAAATATGACCTAAGGAACCATAATCACCGCCCCGCTATGATCCTTCCTCATTTTTTGCATTTTTCGGCCAAAGAACTAGAATTCCGGCTGATTCCCATATTTTCGTGTGCTATAGACCACACCTTCCGAATGGGCCGGGCCCCCCGGACCCTGTTAGCCTAAAATTTTTCCGGGCCATTAAATACGACCTAAGGAACCATAGTCACCGCCCCATTATAAACGTCCCTTGTTTTTTGTGTTTTTCGGCCAAAGAACTAGAATTCCGCCCGATTCCCATATTTTCAGGTGCCGCCTTCCAAATGGGCCGGGCCCATCCGGACCCGGATAAAATTAAATTTTTCCGAGCCATCAAGTACGACATAAGGAACCATAGTCACCGCCCCGCCATGATCGTTCCTCCTGTTTTGCTTTTTTCGGCCAAAAAGCTAGAATTCCGCCCGATTCCCATATTTTCGTGTGCTATAGCCCACGCCTTCCAAGTAGGCCGGGCCCTCCAGACTCGGATCGCCAAAAATTTTTCCGGGCCATCAAATAAGACCAATAGAACCATAGTCACCTCCTTGACATGACCATTCCTTGTTTTTTCTGCATTTTCGGCCAAAGAACTAGAATTCTACCCGATTCCCATATTTTCGTGTGCTAGGCCACGCCTTCCAAATGGTCCCGGGACCCCTGGACTCGGATCGGCTAACATTTTTCCGGGCCATGAAATACGACCTAAGGAACCATAGTCACCGCCCCGCCATGATCGTTCCTCACTTTTTGCATTTTACGGCTAAAAAACTAGAATTCCGCACGATTCCCATATTTTCGTGTGCTATATTCCGCGCCTTTCAAGTGGTCCCGGAACCCCCGAACCCCGATCTGCTAAAAATTTTTCGGGCCATCACTTATGACCTAAGGAACCATAGTCATAGCCCCGCCATAATCATTTCTCAATTTTTGCGTATTTCGACCAAAAAACATGAATTCCGCGTGATTCCCATATTTTCGTGTGCTATAGCCCACGCCTTCCGAGTGGTCCGAGCCCCCGGACCCTGATCGCCTAAAATTTTTTCGGTCCATCAATTATGACCTAAGGAACCATAGTCACCGCCCCTCCATGATCGTTCCTCATTTTTTGAGTTTTTCGGCCAAAAAACAAGAATTTCGCCCGATTCTCATATTTTCGTGTGCGCCCACGCCTTCCGAGTGGGCCGGGCCCCCCGGACTGGGCTCACCTAAAAACTTTTTGGGCCATCAAATATGACCTAAGGAACCATAGTCATTCCCCGCCATTAGCGTTCCTCATTTTTTATGTTTTTCGGCCAAAAAACTACAATTCCGCCTGATTCCCATATTTTCGTGTGCAATAGCCCACGCCTTCCGACTGGGCTAGGCATTTGACACGGATCGCCTAAAATTTTATCGGGCCATCAAATACAACCTAGGGAACCATAGTCACCGCCCCGCCATGATCGTTCCTCAGGTTTTGCATTTATCGGCCAAAAAACTAGACTTCCGCCCGATTCCCATATTTTTGTGTGCTATAGCTCACGCCTTCCGAGTGGGTCCGACCCCCTAACCCCGATTGCCTAAAAGTTTTTCGGGCCATGAAATACGACCTAAGGAACCATAGTTACCACCCCTCCATGACCGTTCCTCGCTTTTTTGTGTTTAACGGCCAAAAAACTAGAATTCTGCCCGATTCCCATATTTTAGTGTGCTATTGCCCACGCCTTCCCAGTGGGCAGGCCCCCCGGACCCCGATAGCCTAAAAATGTTTCGGGCCATCTAATACGACCTAAGGAACCATAGTCACCGCCCCTCCATGATCGTTCCTCGTATTTTCTATTTTTCGGCCAAAACACTTGAATTCCTCACAATTCCCATATTTGCGTGTGCTATAGCCCACGCCTTCCGAGTGGTCCCGGGCCCCCCAGACCCCGATCGCCTAAAATTTTTCTGGTCCATCAAATATGATCTATGGAAACATAGTCACCGCCCCGCCATGATCGTTCCTCATCCTTTGCATTTTTCGGCCAAAAAACTTGAATTTTGCCTGATTCCAATATTTTCGTATGCTATAGCACACGCCTTCCCAGTGGGTAGGGCCCCCGGAACCATAGTCACCGCCCCGTCGTGAACGTTCCTCATTTTTTGAGTGCTATAGCCCACGCCTTCCGAGTGGGTCGGGCCCCCGGTCTCGGATCGCTTAAAAGTTGTTCGGGCCATCAAACACTACTAAGGAACCATAGTCGCCGCCCCACCGTGATCGTTCCTCATTTTTTACGTTTTTCGGCCACAAAACTACAATTCCGCCTGATTCCCATATTTTCATGTGCCATAGCCCACGCCTTCCGAGTGGACCGGGCCCCCTGACTCGGATCGCCTAAAAAATTTTCGGGCCATCAAATAAGACCTAAATAACCATAGTCACCGCCCCTTGGTCTCGGATCGACAAAACGTTTTCCGGGCCATCAAATACTACCTAAGGAACCATAGTCACCGCCCTACCATGATCATTCCTCATTTTTTGCATTTTTCGTCCAAATAACTAGAATTTCGCCCAATTCCCATATTTTCTTGTGCTATAGCCCACGCCTTCCAAGTGGTCCCGGGACCCTCGGACCCCGATCGCCTAAATTTTTACGTGCGCCCACGCCTTCCGAGTGGGCCGGGGCCCCCTGGGATAGTCAACGCCCCGTCATGATAATTCCTCATTTTTTAGGTTTTTCGGCCAAAAAACTTAAATTCCGCTCGATTCTCATATTTGCGTGTGCAATAGCCCATGCCTTCCGAAGGGGGCCGGGCCCCCCTGACTCAGATCGCCAAATTTTTTTTCGGTCCATCAAATACGACCTAGGAACCCATAGTCACTGTCCCACCATGATCATTCCTCATTTTTTACATTTTTCGGCCAAAAAACTAGAATACCGCCCGATTCCCATATTTTCGTGTGCTATAGCCCACGCCTTCCAAGTGGTCCCGGGACCCTCGGACCCCGATCTCCTAAATTTTCACGTGCGCCCACGCCTTCCGAGTGGTCCCGGGACCCCCGGACCCTGATCGCCTAAAATTATTATGGGCCATCAAATACGACCTAGGAACCCATAGTCACTGTCCCACCATGATCATTCCTCATTTTTTACATTTTTCGGCCAAAAAACTAGAATACCGCCCGATTCCCATATTTTCGTGTGCTATAGCCCACGCCTTCCGAGTGGTCCCGGGACCCCCGGACCCTGATCGCCTAAAATTATTATGGGCCATCAAATACGACCTAGGTAACCATAGTCACCGTCCCGCCATTATGTTCCTCATTTTTTGAATTTTTTGACCAAACAACTTGAATTCTGCCCGATTCCTAGATTTTCGTATGCACCCACACCTTCCGATTGGGCCGGCCCCCCCGGACTGGGATCGCCTAAAATGTTTTCGGGCCATAAAATACGACCTATGGAATCATAGTCACCGCCCCACCATGATCGTTCCTCATTTTTTACGTTTTCGGCCAAAAAACTAGAATTCCGCCCGATTCCCATATTTTCGTGTGTTATAGCCCACGCCTTCCGAGTGGGCCGGGTCCCCTGACTCGGATGGCCTAAAAATTTTTCGGGCCAACAAATACAACCTAATGAACCATAGTCACCGCCCCGCCATGAGCGTTCCTCATTTGTTGCATTTTTCGGAAAAAAACTAGAATTCCGCCCGATTCCCATATTTTCGTGTGCGCCAGCCCACGCCTTCCAAGTGGTTCCGGGACCCCGGACCCCGATAGCCTAAAATTTTTATAGGCCATCCATTACAACCTAAGGAACCATAGTCACCGCCCCGCCATGACCTTTCCTCATTATTTGCATTTTAGGCCAAAACACTAGAATTCCGCCTGATTCCCATATTTTCGTGTGCTATAGCCCACGCCTTCCAAGTGGTCCTGGGACCCCTGGACTCGAATCGCCTAAAAGTTTTTCGGGCCATTAAATACGACCTAAAGAACCATAGTCACCACCCCGCCATGATCGTTCCGCCCTTTTTGCATTTTACGGCCATAAAACTAGAATTCCGCCCGATTCCCATATTGTCGTGTGCGGCCACGCCTTCCGAGTGTGCCGGGCCCCCTGGACTGGGATCGCCTAAAATTTATTCGGGCCATCAAATACGACCTAAGGAACCATAGTCACCGCCCCGCCATGATCGATCCTCATTGTTTGCATTCTTTAGCCAAAAAACAAGAATTCCGCCTGATTCCCATATTTTCGTGTGCTATAGCCCACTCCTTACAAGTGGTCCCGGGACCCCCGAACCCCGATCTGCTAAATTTTTTTCGAGCCATCAAATACCACCTAAGGAACAATAGTCACCGCCCCGCCATGATCGTTCCTTATTGTTTTGCATTTTTCGGCCACAAAACTTTAATTCCTCGCGATTCCCATATTCTCGTGTGCTATGGCCCACACCTTCCGAGTGGTCCCCGACCCCGATCGCCTAAAATTTTTCCGGTCCTTCAAATATGACTTAAGGAAACATAGTCACCGCCCCGCCATGAACGTACCTCAATTTTTGCGATTTGCGTCCAAAATACTAGAATTTCGCCCGATTTCCATATTTTCGTGTGTTATAGTCCACGCCTTCCAAGTGGTCCCGGGACCCCTGGACTCGAATCGCCTAAAAATTTTCCGGGCCATTAAATACGACGTAAGGAACCATAGTCACCACCCCGACATGACCGTTCCTCACTTTTTGCATTTTACGGCCATAAAACTAGAATTCCGCCCGATTCCCATATTGTCGTGTGCAGCCACGCCTTCCGAGTGTGCCGGGCCCCCTGGACTGGGATCGCCAAAAATTTATTTGGGCCATACAATACGACCTAAGGAACCATAGTCACCGCCCCACCGTGATCGTTCCTCATTGTTTGCATTTTTCAGCCAAAAAACAAGAATTCCGCCTGATTCCCATATTTTCGTGTGCTATAGACCACTCCTTCCAAGTGGTCTCGGGACCCCCAAACCCCGATCTCCTAAATTCTTTTCGAGCCATCCAATACCACCTAAGGAACAATAGGTACCGTCCCTCCATGATCGTTCCTTATTGTTTTGCGTTTTTCGGCCACAAAACTTTAATTCCTCGCGATTCCCATATTTTCGTGTGCCATGGCCCACACCTTCCGAGTGGTCCCGGTCCCCGATCGCCTAAAATTTTTTGGGTCCTCCAAATATGACTTAAGGAAACATAGTCGCCGCCCCTCCATGAACGTACCTCATATTTTGCGATTTTCGGCCAAAATACTAGAATTTCGCCTAATTTCCATATTTTCGCGTGCGCCCACGCTTTTCGAGTGGGCCGGGGCCCCCCCGTACTGGGATCACCTAAAAATTTTTGCGCCATCAAATATGACCTTAGCAACCAGTCAACGCCCCGCCATGATCATTCCTCATTTTTTACG
The DNA here is from genome assembly GCA_000715115.1 of Nicotiana otophora. Classification (NCBI taxonomy): domain Eukaryota; kingdom Viridiplantae; phylum Streptophyta; class Magnoliopsida; order Solanales; family Solanaceae; genus Nicotiana; species Nicotiana otophora. The sequence goes on along the minus strand of AWOL01S0015461.1, from coordinate 8,066 downwards.
TTTTTCGGCAAAAAGAACTAGAATTCCGCCTGATTCTCATATTTTCAAGTGCAATAGCCCACACCTTCCGAGTGGGCCGGTCCCCCCTCACTCGGACCACCTAAAATTTTTTCGGGCCATCAAATTTGACCTAGGTAACCATAGTCACCGGCCAGCCATTATCGTTCCTCATTATTTGACTTTTTCGGCCAAAAAACTTGAATTACGCCCGATTCCTAGATTTTCGTGTGCGCCCACGCCTTCCGATTGGGCCGGGCCCCACGGACTAGGATCGCCTAAAATTTTTTCGGGCCATAAAATACGACCTAAGGAATCACAGTCACCGCCCCGCCATGATCGTTCCTCATTTTTTACGTTTTCGGCCACAAAACTAGAATTCCGCCTGATTCCCATATTTTCGTGTGTTATAGCCCACGCCTTCCGAGTGGGCTGGGCCCCCAGACTCGGATCGCCTAAAAATTTTTCGGGCCAACAAATACAATCTAATGAACCATAGTCACCGCCCCGCCATGAGCGTTCCTCATTTGTTGCATTTTTTGGAAAAAACTAGTATTCCGCCTGATTCCCATATTTTCGTGTGCGCCAGCCCAAGCCTTCCAAGTGGTTCCGGGACCACCGGACCCCGATAGCCTAAATTTTTTATGCGCAATCAATTACGACCTAAGGAACCATAGTCACCGCCCCGCCATGACCCTTCCTCATTATTTGTATTTTAGTCTCAAAAAACTAGAATTCCGCGTGATTCCCATATTTTCGTGTGCTATAGCCCATGCCTTCCAAGTGGTCCCGGGACCCCTAGACTCGAATCGCCTAAAATTTTTCCGGGCCATTAAATACGACCTAAGTAACCATAGTCACCACCCCGACATGATCGTTCCTCACGTTTTTGCATTTTACGGCCATACAACTAGAATTCCGCCCGATTTCCATATTGTCGTGTGCGGCCACGCCTTCTGAGTGTGCCGGGCCCCCTGGACTGGGATCGCCAAACATTTATTCGGGCCATCAAATACGACCTAAGGAACCATAGTCTCCGCTTGATCGTTCCTCATTGTTTGCATTTTTCAGCCAAAAAACAAGAATTCCGCCTGATTCCCATATTTTCGTGTGCTATAGCCCACTCCTTCCAAGTGGTCCCGGGACCCCCGAACCCCGATCTCCTAAATTTTTTTCGAGCCATCAAATACCACCTAAGGAACAATACTCACCACCCCTCCATGATCGTTCCTTATTGTTTTGCATTTTTTGGCCACAAAACTTGAATTCCTCGCGATTCCCATATTTTCGTGTTTCTATGGCCCACACCTTCCGAGTGGTCCCGAACCCCGATCGCCTAAAATTTTTCCGGTCCTTCAAATATGACTTAAGGAAACATAGTCACTGCCCCGCCATGAACGTACCTCATTTGTTGCGATTTTCGGCCAAAATACTAGAATTTCGCCCGATTTCCATATTTTTGCGTGCGCCCGCGCCTTTCGAGTGGGCCGGGGCCCCCCGTATTGGGATCGCCTAAAATTTTTTGGGCCATCAAATACGACCGAAGGAACCAGTCACTGCCCCGCCATGATCATTCCTCATTTTTTACATTTTTGGGCCAAAAAACTAGAATTCCGCCTGATTCCCATATTTTCATGTGCAATAGCCCATGCCTACCGAGTGGGCCGGGCCCCCCTCATTCGGACCGCCTAAAAATTTTTCGGGCCATCAAATACGACCTAGGTAACCATAGTCACCGCCCCGCCATTATCGTTCCTCATTCTTTGAATTTTTCAGCCAAAAAACTTGCATTCCGCCTGATTCCTAGATTTTTGTGTGCGCCCACGCCTTCCGTGTGGGCCGGACCCCACGGACTGGGATCGCCTAAAATTTTTTCGGGCCATAAAATACGACCTAAGGAATCATAGTCACCACCCCGCCATGATCGCTCCTCATTTTTTACGTTTTCGGCCAAAAAACTAGAATTCCGCCCGATTCCCATATTTTCGTGTGTTATAGCCCACGCCTTCCGAGTGGGCCGGGACCCCTGACTCGGATCTCCTAAAAATTTTTTGGGCCAACAAATACAACCTAATGAACCATAGTCACCTCCCCGCCATGAGCGTTCCTCATTTGTTGTATTTTTCGGAAAAAACTAGAATTCCGCCCGATTCCCATATTTTCGTGTGCGCCAGCCCACGCCTTCCAAGTGGTTCCGGGACCCCCGGACCCCGATAGCCTACAATTTTTATGGGCCATCAATTACGACCTAAGGAACCATAGTCACCGCCCCGCCATGACCTTTCCTCATTATTTGCATTATAGTGCAAAAAAACTAGAATTCCGCCTGATTCCCATATTTTCGTGTGCTATAGCCCACGCTTTCCAAGTGGTCCCGGGACCCCTAGACTCGAATCGCCTAAAAATTTTCCGGGGCATTAAATACGACCTAAGGAACCATAGTCACCACCCCTCCATGATCGTTCCTCACTTTTTGCATTTTACGGCCATAAAACTAGAATTCCGTCCGATTCCCATATTGTCGTGTGCGGCCACGCCTTCCGAGTGCCGGGCCCCCTGGACTGGGATCGCCTAAAATTTATTCGGGCCATAAAATACGACCTAAGGAACCATAGTCACCGCCCCGCCATGATCGTTCCTCATTGTTTGCATTTTTCAGCCAAACAACAAGAATTCCGCCTGATTCCCATATTTTCATGTGCTATAGCCCACTCCTTCCAAGTGGTCCCGGGACCCCCGAACCCCGATCTCCTAAATTTTTTTCGAGCCATCAAATACCACCTAAGGAACAATAGTCACCGCCCCGCCATGATCGTTCCTTATTGTTTTGCGTTTTTCGGCCACAAAACTTTAATTCCTCGCGATTCCTATATTTTCGTGTGCTATGGCCCACACCTTCCGAGTGGTCCCGGTCCCCGATCGCCTAAAATTTTTTCAGACCTTCAAATATGACTTAAGGAAACAGAGTCACCGCCCCGCCATGAACGTACCTCATGTTTTGCGAGTTTTGGCCAAAATACTAGAATTTCACCCGATTTCCGTATTTTCGCGTGCGCCCACGCCTTTAGAGTGGGCCGGGGGGCCCCCGTATTGGGATCGCCTAAACATTTGTCATGTGCAATATCCCACGCTTTCCGAGTGGGCCGGGCCCCCCTCACTCGGACCGCCTAATAATTTTTCGGGCCATCAAATAAGACCTAGGTAACCATAGTCACCGCCCCGCCATTAGCGTTCCTCATTTTTGGAATTTTTCGTCCATAAAACTTGAATTCCGCCCGATTCCTAGATTTTCGTGTGCTCCCACTCCTTCCGATTGGGCCGTGCCCCCCGGTTTGGGATCGCCTAAAATTTTTTCGGGCCATAAAATACGACCTATGGAATCATAGTCACCGCCCCGCCATGATCGTTTCTCATTTTTTACGTTTTCGGCCAAAAAACTAGAATTCCGCCGGATTCCCATATTTTCGTGTGTTATATAGCCCACGCCTTCCGAGTGGGCTGAGCCCCGTGACTCGGATCGCCTAAAATTTTTTCGGGCCAACAAATACAACCTAATGAACCATAGTCACCGCCCCGCCATGACCTTTCCTCATTATTTGCATTTTAGTGCCAAAAAACTAGAATTCCGCCCGATTGCCATAATTTCGTGTGCGCCAGCCCACGCCTTCCAAGTGGTTCCGGGACCCCCGGACCCCGATAGCCTAAAATTTTTATGGGCCATCAATTACAACCTAAGGAACCATAGTCACCGCCCCGCCATGACCTTTCCTCATTATTTGCATTTTAGTGCCCAAAAACTAGAATTCCGCCTGATTCCCATATTTTCGTGTGCTATAGCCCACGCCTTCCAAGTGGTACCGGGATCCCGGGACTCGAATCGCCTAAAAGTTTTCCGGGCTATAAAATATGACCTAAGGAACATAGTCACCACCCCGCCATGATCGTTCCTCACTCTTTGCATATTACGGCCATAAAACTAGAATTCCGCCCGATTCCCATATTGTCGTGTGCTATAGCCCATGCCTTCCAAGTGGTCCCGGGACTCCCGGACCCTGATAGCCTAAAATTTTCTAGGCCATCAAATACGACCTAAGGAACCATAGTCACCGCCCTGCCATGACTTTTCCTCAGTTTTTGCATTTTACGGCCAAAAAACTAGAATTCCGCCTGATTCCCATATTTTCGTGTGCTATTGCCTACGCCTTCCAAGTGGGCCCGGGACCTCCGGACCCCGATCGCCTAAAATTTTCCGGTCCATAAAATACAACCTAAAGAACAATAGTCACCGCCCCTCCATGACCTTTCCTCAATTTATGCATTTTAGGGCGAAAAAACTAGAATTTCGCCTGATTCTCATATTTTCGTGTGCTATAGCCCACGCCTTCCAAGTGGTCCCGGGATCCCCGAACACTGATCTCCTAAATTTTTTTCGGGCCACCAAATATGACCTAAGGAACCATAGTCACCGCCCTGCCATGATTGTTCCTTATTTGTTTCATTTTTCGGCCAAAAAACTTGAATTCCTCGCGATTCCCATATTTTCGTGTGCTATAGCCTACGCCTTACGAGTGGTCCCGGCCCCCCCGGTCTGTGATCGCCTGAAATTTTTTCCGGGCCATCAAATACTGTCTAAGGAACCATAGTCACCGCCCCGTCATGATCGTTCCTCATTTTTTACGTTTTTCGGCCAAAAAACTAGAATTCCGCACGATTCCCATATTTTCGTGTGCTATAGCCCACGTCTTCCGAGTTGGCGGGGCCCCCCGGACTGTGATCGCCTAAAATTTTTTTGGGCCATCAAATACGACCTAAGGAACCATAGTCACTGCCCTGCCATGATAATTCCTCCTTTTTTACGTTTTTCTGCCAAAAAACTAGAATTTCGCCCGATTTCCATATTTTCGTGTGCTATTCCACGCCTTCCGAGTGGGCCGGGGCCTCCTCACTCGGACCACCTAAATTTTTTTCGGGGCATCAAATACGACCTAGGGAACCATATTCACCGCCCCTCCATTATCGTTCCTCATTCTTTGCATTTTTCGGCCAAAAAACTAGATTTCCGCCCGATTCTCATATTTTCGTGTGCTATAGCCCACGCCTTCCAAGTGGTCTCGGGACCCCTGGACCCCGATCGCCTAAAAATTTTCTAGGCCATCAAATACGACCTAAGGAACCATAGTCACCGCCCATCCATGATCATTCCTCATTCTTTGTGTGTTTCGGCCAAAACACTAGAATTCCTCCTGATTCCCATATTTTCGTGTGCGCCCACGTCTTCCGAGTGGGCCAGGCCCCCCGGACTGGGATCACCTAAAAAGTTTTCGGGCCATCACATACGACCTAAGGAACCATAGTCACCGCCCTGCCATGATCGTTCCTCATTTTCTATGTTTTTCGGCCAAAAAACTATAATTCCGCAAGATTCCCATATTTTCGTGTGCGATAGCCCACGCCTTCCGAGTGTGCCGGGCCCCCAGACGCGGATCGCCTAAAACTTATTTTGGCCATCAAATACGACCTAGGGAACCATAGTCACCACCCCTCCATGACCTTTCCTCATTTTTTGAATTTTACGGCCAAAAAACTAGGATTCCGCCTGATTCCCATATTTTCATGTGCTATAGCCCACAATTTACAAGTGGTCCCGGGACCCCCGGACCCCGATCGCCTAAAATTGTCCGGGCCATATAATACGACCTAAAGAACCATAGTCACCGCCCCTCCATGACCTTTCCTCAATTTTTGCATTTTACGGCGAAACAACTAGAATTCTGCCTGATTCCCATATTTTCGTGTGCTATATCCCACGCCTTCCAAGTGGTCCCGGGACCCCGGGACTCGGATCGCCTAAAATTTTTCCGGGCCATTAAATACGACCTAAGGAACCATAGTCACCGCCCCGCCATGATCGTTCTTCACCTTTTGCCTTTTACGGCCAAAAAACTAGAATTCCGCCCGATTCCCATATTTTCGTGTGCTATATCCCACGCCTTCCAAGTGGTCCCGGGACCCCGGGACTCGGATCGCCTAAAATTTTTCCGGGCCATTAAATACGACCTAAGGAACCATAGTCACCGCCCCGCCATGATCGTTCTTCACCTTTTGCCTTTTACGGCCAAAAAACTAGAATTCCGCCCGATTCCCATATTTTCGTGTGCTATATCCCACGCCTTCCAAGTGGTCCCGGGACCCCGGGACTCGGATCGCCTAAAATTTTTCCGGGCCATTAAATACGACCTAAGGAACCATAGTCACCGCCCCGCCATGATCGTTCTTCACCTTTTGCCTTTTACGGCCAAAAAACTAGAATTCCGCCCGATTCCCATATTTTCGTGTGCTATAGACCACTCCTTCCAAGTGGTCCCGGGACCCCCGAACCCCGATCTCCTAAATTTTTTTCGGGCCATCAAATACGACCTACGGAACCATAGTCACTGCCCCGCTATGAGCGTTTCTTATTTTTTACGTTTTTCGGCCAAAACACTTGAATTCCTCGCGATTCCCATATTTTCGTGCGCTATAGCCCATGCCTTCCGAGTGGTCCCGGCCCCCCATACTGTGATCGCCTAAAAATTTTTCAGGCCATCCAATACGACCTAAGGAAGCATCGTCAATACCCCGTCATGAGGGTTCCTCATTTTTTGTGTTTTTCGGCCAAAAAACTAGAATTCCGCCCGATTCTCATATTTTCGTGTGCTAGCCACGCCTTCCGAGTGGGCCGGGCCCCCAGGACTGTGATTGCCTAAAAGTTTTTCGGGCTATCAAATACAACCTAAGGAACCATAGTCACCGCTGCTCCATGGTCATTCCTCATTTTTTGCATTCTTCGGCCAAAGAACTAGAATTCCACCCGATTCCCATATTTTCGTGTGCTATAGCCCACGCCTTCCGAGTGGGGCGGGCCCCCCGGACTGTGATAGCCTATAATTTTTTCGGGCCATCAAATACGACCTAAGGAACCATAGTCACCGCCCCGCCATGATCGTTCCTCATTTTATATGTTTTTTGGCCAAAAAACTAAAATTGCGCCCGATTCCCATATTTTCGTGTGCATAGCCCACGCCTTCCAAGTGGTCCCGGGCCCCCTGGAGCCCGATCGTCTAAAATTTTTCCGGGCCATCAAATACGACCTTAGGAACCATTTTAACAGCCCCACCATGATCATTCCTCATTTTTTTCATTTTTCCGCCATAAAACAAGAATTTCGCCCGATTCACATAATTTCGTGTGCGCCCACGCCTTCCGAGTGGGCCGGGGCCCCCGGACTAGAATCGCCTAAAAATTTTTCGGGCCATCAAATACAACCTAAGGAACCATAGGCACCGCCCTGCTAGGATCGTTCCTCATTTTTTATGTTTTTCGGCCAAAAACTAAAATTCCGCCAAATTCTCATATTTTCGTGTGCTATAGCCCATGCCTTCCAAGTGGTCCCGGAACCCCCGGACCCCGATAGCCTAAAATTTTTCTAGGCCATCAAATACTACCTAATGATCCATATCCACCACCCCGCCCTGGCTTTTCCTTATTTTTTGCATTTTACGACCAAAACACTAAAATTCCGTCTGATTCCCATATTTTCGTGTGCTATACGCCTTCCAAGTGGTCCCGGGACTCCCGGACCCCGATCGCCTAAAATTCTCTGGCCATAAAATACGACCTAAAGAACCATAGTCACCACCCCACCATGATCGTTCCTCATTTTTTGCGTTTTTCGGCCAAAAAACTAGAATTTCGCTCGATTCCAATATTTTTGTGTGCAAAAGCCCACGCATTCCCAGTGGGTAGGGCCCCCCAGAGCCGCATCGCCTAAAATTTTTCCGGGCCATCAAATACGACCTAAGTAACCATACTCACCTCCCCGCCATGGCCTTTCCTCATTTTTGCATTTTATGGTGAAAAAACTAAAATTCCGCCTGATTCCCATATTTTAGTGTGCTATAACCAACATCTTCCGAGTGGGCTGGCCCCCCTGGACTCGGATCGCCTATAATTTTTTCGGGCCATCAAATATTGTCACGCCCCAAACCTGAAGGGACGTGGCCGGCACCCGGTACCATACTCGGCCCGAG